>JAJLXW010000001.1:0-14978 GCA_030571515.1 Monosporozyma aquatica
AGTAGTATGTGCCAGAATTGATGATAAAATTGCAAGTTACAGGTTGAGAATTTTCTAGCTCGGGCATATACCCACATTGGGCTCAGAGGCTTCAGCGACCGAATGAAATGAGGGCGCGGAAAATTTTTCGGAAAATTCGTATATGATGATGAATTTTTTGGGGCCAATATTAGGGCCCAGTTGAGGGGAAAATCGAAAATTGGCTGCGCTTAAATCAAAAAATTTTTCGCGCACCCAGGCCTACTTTGGTAATATAATAGAATTGCAAAGCCGCTAAAGAAAGAGAACAAAAAAATAGTAAAATTCATATAATAGTTTTTTTTCATAATACTTGGTACACCTTTTGTTGGATTATTATAATGATGAAATCACTGGAGTGGAGACAAAGAAACCAGATTAAGGAGAAGAGAATGGGACCAGCATGCTTGATAATAGACCGTCGTTCTTTTGGAGGAAACTATGTAAGCAGCTGTTAACCGGCAAAATTTAATAATAGATAGTACTCTCTTTTTGAATTGAATTGCATTATCCAAATTCTTAAAAAACAACAATAGATGGCTGTAGTAAAAAATTGAACAAAGAAATCGAGGAGGCAAAAGAATAATAGACACACACTAAATTTTTTTACGTTTGGGCGACCGATCTGAGCGGCGCATGGAAATATTGGTTTTAAATTCTCTCCTGAAGATAACTGAAACGGGCGTATACAATGCTGTTGTATGTCTTACGTTATAAGATTTGTAAAACCTCCTCTTAATTATGGCTCCATAGAAAACTGTGCGTTACTGGCGGGAAGAGAAAAATGTATTAGTGGAAACAACAATACTTGTAGCTCTCGTGTTTCAGTGGGGACCAGTGGGTTGCAGCATGGTAGACCTGTCAAGCCTTTGTAAGATTTGCCTTGTGTTAAGTCAAGTGACAAGGCTCACTGGAAATCTGTATCTTAATGAAAATTTTCAAAGGAAAATCATGCCTAAAGCTTAACGATGCGCCGGTGAGCAATGAAGAGTCAAATAGATCATTTCTTAACTTAACTCCTTGGGTGACACGATAATGACGAGGTAGGAAGATAACTGGATTGTTATATCGCTCTTTTGTCGAGGCTTTCAAACAAAAAGACCATCATAATAATTATTGTGAAACTGAAAAAGTACCGTAGCATTCTTACTATTGTTACTATTAAAATTGTTAATTTTGCCAATAAAATAGAAACTTTCAGAAGAAAATGAACATTACTACACGTAAATTATTTTCGGCAAAATTAAATGACAATTAGCCTTAACTTGGAACAATCTGACCATTTTTTTTATAGGGAAATTTAACAAACACTGTTCAAAAATGGTAATAGTCAAACTATTAGAAGGAAAAAAGCCATATTAGATAATATTTTTATAATCTTCAAATAGCCAAGCGACTTTTCTCCATAAAATAGTAAAGGAAATGATAGTATTTTTTTTTTTTATCAATTTACTAGATCAATAATGAGATTTCCATATTATTTCATTCGGAACACTGTAGTAGGGATTAATCGCTCTTCTTTTGGTTCAAAAGCGTCAGTAGAGTTGAGATAAAAAAAGGAGACAAAACTAGTCGGGAAGTCACATATTTCTTCAGTCAATAGCTGTCCACAAAAGAAGAACAGTCTAAAAAGAATCACTTAACATTCTTAGAAAGGGGAACAATGAGTTTGCCATTTTATACCTGAATACTTGGTAGATATCTCAACCAACAGTGTGTCTTGAGGTATAATCCTACAAGAGAATTACTGATCTTTTTCTGATTGCAAAGTGGCCATACGCTTATTGCGTCGGATATTAGCAGTGAGAAAATAAAGTATATTTAGTAAACTTCTTCATAAAGCTTCGCGCGATTTGAATGGTTCAACATGTTCTTAATCCCCTCACCTGACATTTTGAGATAAAACACGATGATTTAAAGTAAAGATTGCCGTATGTTATATTGAAAAGGGAGATATAATGATACCTGGAGAACCGAATTGCTTAGTCTAACGGCTTTGAATGGAAACTATTACTAAACCAAAATGAGAATTCCACCCAAATACTTTCCATAACAACCATTTAAAGAAAGCTCCAAAAAGCAGAACGTGCCAATGTAGAATATATTTCCTCTAAGAAGATTAAATATGCCCACGATAGCAGAATGTTAGGAAAACGCCATTCCTTGCATTATCCCAAAGAATAGGAAGCTATTGTCACATGCTCTAATGATATTGGCATTTACATAATTATCAATGGGATGGAGATAATAATAGTACAACGGTAAAAATATTCATGCTTGCTGCTATGAAAAAAATACTACATCAAATCACTCGTAAGTTCTTTTGGGCAGCCAGTGAGCTACACTTAACATCAACTATCTATGACCCCTGAGTAAAAGTCATCATTCTCCTAAAGTGAAAATATGCTAGATGATTACCCAGAAACCTAGTCATATTTTTGTTACATAATAAATGTAATAAGAAATATATCAGCCTTTAAAAGCCCCTCAAATACTGTTACTAGTCCATTGAATTAGCAGGAAATAACTCCCCCTGAAATAGTGATATCTATTGCCAATAATAATCTTCATGTGTTTGTAATAATAATATTATGAAATCCATAAAATCGAAACTAATTAAATTTGAATTAGGAACTAATAGCCAATCCAATGACATAATTCAATAAACAGACAAAAAAACTCCAGAATACCACTTAATAAGTGGAAGAAGCAGCATAAGATGTTAAGTAATCAAATTCTAGTAATGAAACGTGAACATTGTTCAAAGGAAAAAATGTCAACAGCAGTCGTACCTATAATCCACATTTTTCAGAAAGACCCTAATGGACGATACCATAAAATTAGAATAAAAGTACCTCTTTCTATTTCTCGATTGCAGGTATGGTTTTAAAAGGGGATAACAATAGTTGGTAAACAAACTCTTTTTAAATTAATGAACGAGAAACACATAAATGCATTGTATTCGGGATGTAAGCTACAAAATTTACGAATATTAGCCTATCCTTTCAGTAGAGTTGGGCAACTTCTCAATTGGTATCAGCATTTTGTAATGCCGTATTGTATGCCTTCGCTGTTATAAAGAAACGAAAGTGACGAAATTTGAGGTTGTACTACCTTTCTTGATGGTAGTCTGCCGGGTATTGAAAAGCTGTTCTGTATATATAGATATGGGGGTTGAGTAGTAATAGAAAAAGTACATTTTCATGAATGCTGTTAACCTTGTTGTCCATTTTCCTATAACCTTACCCAATAAAAAATAATACCAGACAAAAACATTACTAGTCGTTTTATTATGAAATATGGTAGGTGTACCGTATACATTAAAGAGGAATATGCAGCCAGTTCGAGTTCTAGTAAATATTAGGACGGATTGTTACATTTTATTCACAACGAAGAGAGCATCATACCATATTAGTGTAAAATTAAGAACAAATTAGCTTCGTTTAGAACTTTCTGTTTTAAAAGTAATATGCCCCCACACGATTGATTGTTTCTTGGAACTAACAAAAAACGATCCACACAGAAACAATCTTAGTGAATGATGCGCAATTAAGTTAAGTTAAATTGACTTTCTCATCCTTCCATTAGAATTTAGAAAATTTTCAATGATTAATAATAAACAGAACAGAATATGTACCTTGTAATGCTTACCGCTCACTTAAAGAATTTATCGCAATAAGAGATATATTCCTTCAAAATTTCTTCAACCTTTTATTATAATTGACTGATCTATAACCTTGATAATTGAAATATTATTCTTTAATTCCTAAAGAAGCAAAGTTGACAAAGTTATGAATTTAAAAAAGCTTTTCCATAGTACAGTTAATATCAATGCCTATTCAGAAGAAGAAAAAACTCTTTTTTTTTTGTTTTTTTGCTTCTGAAATGAGGAGATTCATTATGATACAGATATGGCGCAAGAATTTTTCGCCAGTAGTCTTTTTTTCAGCCAGCTCTGCAATGAATGACATTAACAAAAAAGGCTCCAGAACTCATTTCCCGTGGTAAATCATGGCATAGGACGAAAATGTTGGAAATTTATGTGAGAAAAAAAGCAAAAGGCCTTAAACTCAATTTATTGTGTCAATACTCTTACCTTCTTCACCTTTGCCGAGGACTTCATCCTGTTACCTCCAAAAATGTGCACACAATACTTCCACACTTTAACAGGGAGTAGTAGTCATAAACTAACCATATCATGTACTGCTTTCCCCCCAAATTTCATGTAATAAAGGAGGAAGACAAACTCCAAAGGGGCCATGCAGAGGATATCTCAAAAGACACAAACAAATAGTCACTATACTGATACAGGTTTAAAGATGATTAAAAGATGTGTTGCTTGAGTTAGAATCTCTGATTTTATATGATTTTTCTTTCATCTGAGCAATAATTACCACAATATATGATAACTTTGAAATATGATTAGCTTTACAAAGCGAAAAAAACACATTAACAACGAAGGCTTTGAACGAGTTTTTTGGGTCCCTTTAGCTCATGAACAGAACTCAACATTGCTGAGTAATGGATCAATTTTTGAGGAAACCGACAGTACTGAAAATACTTTGCACATATATTAACTTCTGTAGCCTAGAATGTTACTGACTATCTTATATACATGCAGACTTGGGTTGCATTCAGGATACTATCCAATTATCTCGAGAGCATGGCGGCGATTCTGGTATTCGGAAAAGTTCAATGGATAGTATAGCTTAAGAACGTCCCCAAAATATTGCATCCCTCCTTACTAATATATACCACTCATTTTCCTCCTGTTTGCATTACACGACACTTTGATACCCATTTCCCCTCAGTGAATGTATGAAGGATCGCCCTCTTGCTAAAAGTAAACAAAAAAACAAAGAGCTTGGAAACAATACATACAAATACATAACTGACTCAGTATACATTGACAGTGAGTCAAAAGTAAACTTTGGGATCCCAACTTTGTTGAAATGGTCCTTCTCTTTGCCTTACTCTTGGAATAGCCGCCATTCAATCACGTATTTACGATTTTATGTTTTCTCATAATTTTTTAGTGGTATCCGGGTAACAAGATAGTGTGTTTACAGAATCAGTAAGAAATCAAAACAAAAATTTTGTCAAAAGAATAGAACTCTATCGAGAATAAAGATAAACATCAAACAGATCTTACCAATCCCAAACAAACAGACCCGTAATTCGTCTAATATTGAGTTGATATCTAATAAATTAAAAGTGAAATTACGCTATGTTTAGTAGAGGGCTTATTAGTAGAAGACAGAGACCGCCTGTTTTTACGCCGGGAGACGCGGTTAGTGGTCCCTTGGATGAGAAAAACGAAGAGACATTCGATATTCCCGGTATGGAAAGCTTAAAGGGTGCCCCAATTACATGGGATAATAATGGATTGAGGTGGGATACACCATCTGATCCAGAATTGGATCCAGATGATGAAGGATTCCATGTTATTACACATACCAAGACGGGTAAAATTTCAAAGGCTAAGAAGTACGTTAAAGTTAAGAAAATTAAACAAAGACCCGATCTAAAGCTTTCACTTTCCAGACAGAAGGAAATTGATATTAGAAATGAGGTGATATACGAGAAGGATCACAAATGGATCCCTGCCCATATGAAGGTGACTTTTAATGCTCCTTGGTGGACTCACTTTCTTTGTTCAGACAATGATTCATCTTTATTGAAATGTAAACACTGTAGTGATATAATTGAAACCTCTGAAGAGGACAACTCGAATGATACGCTGATTTCTCACTTGAGGTCTAAACATAAATTAAGTTTCAGGTCTGATTTCTATGAAAAAAGCATGAGGACATATTCATACCTACACACTCCCGACCTATATATCCCAAAATGTTCCAGTATATATTCCTCGAGACAATTAAAAGATTACAGACTTCTAAAAGGACATAATGATAGTCTTAAACCTGATCCAATGTCGGATGATATATTACTTACTCTTTTGATGGTATCTCAAAATATGCCCCTGTCATTTACCAAAAATCCTTTATTTCTTTCCTTAGTACAATGTATTCCTAGCGATACTCCTGAAATTGCAGATGCAAAGGATAATATTGTTAACATTGCAGAAGCTGCAGAACAAATTGTTAAGAACAGTATTTCCTATCGGTTTCCGATCGTTTTCAACACATTAAACACATTTAATAAAGAAAATGCATTTACTGATCTGAGGGACACTTTGGAACATTATCTGGCAGATGTACTTCAAAGTTCTATCTTTTCCTTAAGTTGTAATATCTGGGGGGACAAATATTTTACAATAAGTGCACAATATTTTGATGATGAAAGTAGATCACAGAAATCGATCCTCCTCTCCATTACAGAGATTGACCTTACTAAAGATACAATTAATGGATTCTTCATATCACAGAAGTTTCAGGAGATATATAACAAGTATCCAGATTTACCGCTTTCCACATTAACCGTGACACTACCCAATAGAGAAATTGTCAGAAAAGTCAAGACAGAAAGTATAGATCCATTTCCAGATTCGCTTTCCACTATTCCTAATGATCAATTAAGAGTCTGTGTGTTATCCACATTGTGTACATCAATTCAACATTTATTCGGGAATCATTCAGAAACAGCGGAATATGCAGAAATATTAACAGATTCTGATCCCATTAACAGTCTAATCAACTTACGATACGTTGATGTCAGCTCCTCAATTTTTGGAAAAATTAACTCCTTTTATGACGAAATTAATGGTGATTCATTACAGAAAGGCCTTTTGATCGAATTATGCAAAGACTTGGAAATAAAAGTACCAAAACTTACTCCATTTAACCCATCTAAACCGAACACAGCTATTAAATTTCTAGCAGATTTTGATAACATCACTGACTTGGTCCTTGAAATGGAACCTTACTTAAAAAGTGAAAAATTTACTGATAATGATTTGAAAATGGTAAAACTTTTAGGTACCTTTCTTACCTCAGCTTATACTCTTGTTAACAATTTATTGGGCGACTCTATGCAACTTCCACTATTCTCACTCCTACTATATCAACAGGTTGAAATTGAACTAACTAATATTATAAATAGCATTCCTCATTCCAGATTTATTAAAAGTGTTAAAAGAAGTATTAACCATATTACAGAAAGTAAGAAAGAACTGATGAAAGTAAAGTCAGCTTTATTAGCATCCTTCTATGTTCCCTATTTCATGGTGGGCAGTAAGCTTCCCCAAAAAATATTTAAAACTAATAGTACATCTGAACTCGTATCATCACTATCAAATATTGCAATTTATCTTTTGGACAAATTCATTGACACGAAAGATCAGAACGACAAAGTTTCCTATCGAACCGAATCAAAATCCCCAAAGCATTCAGCACAGGAAGACATGTATGAAGATCCATTATTTGAAGGCCTCCCATTTCAATATATAGGATATAACGAGCTTTCCAGTAAGGAGCTTACAGGTAGTAACGAAGAGGATGTTATTATAGATTCTGCGAGGGAATTATTATTAAAAGAACTTGCCTCTGATTTTACTCATTATATCAAATGTCTTTACTCTGAATATCCAAAGCTTCATGATATGTTCCTTTCTATGAACGGCTACGAACAGACGGAATATTCTTATAAAAAAGAGGGTGAGTTTGATGAAATGACTCCCTTACAAGTGTTACAGTTTATCCACATGCCACTTTCTCGTATATTTTTGAACAAATACCTTGCATTTGATATTGGCCTGTTATTTCAATTGATACTGAAACTTGTATGCACTGAAACTGCTTCCTGTATGCGGAGCGAATATTTGTACTTAACAAATTACATACCTGCCGTTGAGGATGAATATGTAGAACCATGTGTGAAGATTAAAGTGTTTAATGATCAATTCAATATCAACAGGGCAGATTTGGCAGATATTACTTTAGAAGAGCTTTGTAAATTTACTCCTTGATTATCCATTTACCTGCATATATAATTTTATAATAATATTATTAAAAATAGTTGTAATCGATATTAAAAAATTAACCTCAATTGCTAGAATCTCCTTAGTCAAGACATTTAAGGCTCTTAATTGTTTTTCAAAATGGCAAAGAGAAAACGTTTACAGAAACATGGATATTCCAAAAAAGTTTCTTTTAACTGAGAAAGTTTGAATGCAGAATAAAAACAGGTATTACTACTATATGACCAGAGAACGCTATATATACCTTTCGTTATCGTCATGAAAAAAAAAAGTCTGTATTGATTCTTATATAAACTTTTATATTCTGTCACCTAATATGACGTTAGATCATTGTTTCTTAACTAATTTCTTATGCTTTGATTTATGTTTTGATTTATACTTTGATTTGTGCTTCAATTTTCTTTCCGCTTTTCTTCCAGTGAAGAACCCCATATATAACGCCAAGAACAGCACTAAGTATGATGTTAAGATCATATAGCCGTATGCTGCTGCATCTTGTGTCAAATAACATGATCCCATATTTGGGAGGATATCATTGAAATAATTATTAGCATAAAATGTGTAAGTAACGAAATAAACGAATAAGACATCAATAAAGAATTGTATTATCTGTAATCTAGTTACCCAACGTTTCCAACGGACTCTTATTCCACAGGATGTTAAGAAATAATAATAATACATTATCACATGAACAGCTAAGTTCAAACTAATGGGCACCCACTCTACTGATGTATGCCCCATCAATTGTGTATAGCATAGTAGTACGGTAGCACCATGATGATATGTGTGTACAAATATCAATCTCTTCTTTCTTAATATTAAATATAACGTGTCAAACAATTCCAAATATTTTATCAAATAGTTTATGTAGTATAACGTTATAAGTTTCGGTGAGAATGCCTCCTCCGAACAGATGGACCAAAATAGACCATTGTGATATACCATGGGGATTACTTGTTCTATTATCAACAGCAGCAATATAAGAGAGACGAGACTTAAAAATAAGTTGTGCAGTTGAAATAATGTCACAAACTGCAGTGTTGGAGCCCTTAAAACTCTTAAAATATATTGTCCACCAAATACAATTACGTAATAAATAACGATTAATCCTACTGCATGATATCCATTAGCTAGTCTTGTTTTGTCATAAATAAATATAAAATCATTTGCAGAATAGCCAATAATTTTCTCAAAACATGTTGAAAATATTGACCATAACTCAATACCAAATGGGTGATCCATTGAAAACCCGTAGAAATGGGTTGATGGGAATGCAAGTACATTCACAGGAATATTGGGAGTTATATCCGACATGGTTGGGTTTTTTTTTTAAGTTCTTCCCTTTTATTCTTTTTAGTTTGTATTTAGTTTTTAATCACCCTCAATTAGAGTTCTTCATAGATTGAAACACAATTGAACTGACCACGCAAAAAACACCTCTGTCTATTAACCTTTAATCTACTATAATAATAAACTGCGATAAACCAGTTTTCCAAAGCAATAGAACCTTCGATGAAAGCATGGACTTTCCACAGATCATCTTAAATGACAGTCTTCTTAGATTTTTCACTTTTTCACATTTTTTTTCTTTTCATTCCGCGGTGTCTTTATGTAGATCTGAGGGTAACATTCTCCGAGGGCTTGACACATAGATGCTTTATATATTATTAAACTTGCTTCCAATGGTGCTTTCCCATGGCATAAAATGTTGGATAATTAGAGATTGTATTTATTTAATATTTATCAGTCGTTAAAGTTATAAAAAAAATTGAGGATCAGCGGTAGTCGTAGTTTTAACCCCAGAAATCTAGTGAGGCAACCGTGTCATACCCACGAGCATCCTCATATGCATATAATATTTCTTGTGTGTTAGTTTGTAGTAATCTAATTTTGTCGCCAAGGATACAACGGACCAATTCACCAGTTTCGATCTTTCTAATTTCGATAAAATTAGGGTTGAATGCTAAAATAAATGGATACCAAATAGCAAATTTTTGTGGTTCCCCTTCCCAATGGATAATATGAGATTCCTTCTTTCTCCAACCTTGATTGTTAACAAAGAAGGCAAATTCAGTATAACATAACAAGAACATATTCCCAACTCTATAAATTGCCATTGGTTTCAAAGTGTCTCTAAGGGCAAATTCTAATGACGTGTCAGCAGGATCTAATAAAGACTCATGGGCATTTTGAGAAATACTGACAATTTGGAACCCCTTCTTACACCCAATACATAAATTCGCCTTTAAGAATGATATTGAGACAGGCTCAGAATCAAATACTACTTCGGTAACTTTTTTCTTTAGACTTTTCTTTGAAGTACTACTATTCCCAGAAAATGAAGGTGGTTCCAATTCGAAAAATTTGATAGAATGTGAAGAACTATGTGCCGTTACAATTAATCTCTTACCATTACAGTCACCTTCAGAAAAGAAACTAACGTGATTAATTAGTTCTTTAGTATGTTTCTTAAAATATGACGTACCATTCCCCTCTACATTCAAAAGCGCCAATGGACAAGAATAAAGCTTTTTATCAATTAGTAACAAAATACACTGGAATTCATCTAAGACTGCCACTTGTAACACATTACTCCTTTGGACTAACTGAACTGGGGATGAAAAGATAATATATGCCTTCTTTGTTTCTTTATTCTCTTGTCTCTTAATATTACTGATATAAAGACCCAAATTTGTAGCTATCAAAAGTTTTCTACCACCGTCACAGGTACTGACACTATTAATCTTATTGGCATAATCAAAAAATTTATCTGTGATTTTGATAACATTTATCATACTGGTTTCATTAATGATTCTTTGCTGTTCTTGTTTTATCTTATCTAATAATGTTTGCAACCCAGCTAATTGGGCAGCATATAATGTTATTTGATACTTTTGCTTTGCACCATAATATAAAAACGTAATTGCATTCTTTGGATTAGTAATATTATACTCTGATTTAACCACAGTCCCTGATGTGTCTGGCGCTGAACCAATATACCTTCTTAACGAGGGCATATCCTCTGCTGGACAGGCAAAAAGTAAAGGCAGCGGGATAGGTCTTTGGAAGACTTTATGTTGATGCCATTTGTTAACAGATTTCGCCTTTAAGAATAACAGCATATTATCTAAAAGATAGAATTGAATGTCCCCCACGGTACTATTATCAGACTTAGTTAATTCCTTTCTTGAAAGCACTCCTTCATGTTTAATCTTACGTTTTTCATCATTTAACCCCATATTAACATATTCGTTTTTAAAAAGAATCTTTTGTTTCAATAGTTTCACATCATGTCTATCCTGTGCCGTACCACTAGCTTTATCAATTCTTTTCATAAAATCACGTAATACATCCATGGCTCTAGTTAAATTTTCTAGATCCTTTTTATCCTTCTCTTCGTCAGATGATTTCATTATCTCTCTGACTAATAACATATATCTACCAGGTCTTGACACACCTTGAGATAAAAAGGAATCGATCCCATGCCTTAAAGATGAATTCATCATATCATCATCAAATCTGGCAAAATGCGGATTAACAGATCTTTGTGTTTCGATTAAATATTTGGCATATGGTCTTGATGCCACGTATGAAACAAATGGCTCAAAAAATGGGATAAAACGAAGAAATATATCACCAATTCCCTTACAAACAGGGCTAGCCTTTTGTCTTTCTGTCAATGCCTCTAGAAACCTTCTATTCACTGAATAAATATCATTAATGTGTGCAAAGACATGTTTAATAAAATTTTTACGTATATCTGCTGGGATAATATTAGTTTCAGCCAAAGTCTTCATAAATACATCTCTGGTCACTTCTAATGATTTAATAAAATTTTTCTCTGTAATAAACACTTCATATATGGCCTCTTGTCTCTTAATTTCTTTTTTAGGTAAATTCTTCCAAACATCTTCAGAGACAGAACTTGTCCATGATGGTTTTTCTTCTTCTTCTTCATCTAATGCAACAGATATATTTCTTTTCAATCCACCATTAGGTTTTAAATTCAATCTTGCTTGTTGTTCTAACCTTCTTGGACATGATATTGAATAACATAATTTATCTCTTGAACATGTGGGAGAATAACAATCACCAAGTAATGTGAAGACACCATTAACATTATGTAATGTAGAGGGATCTACTTGTTGATTTTTACCAGCAGATTGATTAATCATTTGACTGTTGTTGTTGTGATGGTTCATTAGTGCAACGTTCATTGAGGAGGAACTTGTCATTGATGATAACCTTGTTGTTGGGGTGTTCATAAAATTTGACATATTCGTATCTGATGAACTACTAGTTTGTTGACTTAACAGTGAAGATCTGGAATTTGACACTTGAACATTAGAGCGTCCATGTTGTTGGTTATGATGATGATTATTACTACTATTGAACTCATTATTCATATTTGTGTTTGACTGTGATAATAACATTAGTGGATCGTGTGAATTGATTGATACAATCCCAGTGCTTCCTGACCCAATAAATCTTGAGTTATCAGTAAATTCATAAACTTCGAATGGTGAATCTCTCAATCTATGTTCATATACAACATCATGAAACAATTTTTGTGCATCTAATGCTCTACCTAATAATAATGCCACATTTCTATCATTAGATCTTAAAATAGAACAAAGAATATCAACGGCTTGTTGACCTGTAAATGCGTCTCTATAAATTAACCCATCTTTCTTATATTCCCCCAATGGCATAATTTTTTTAAATCTTGTTGCGACTCTAGATAATAAAGCTGGATATACTTGCGGTTTTTTTATTGAATTATGTCCACTGTGATGACTATGACGATGATGGTGATGAGCTGAAGAAGCGTGTGTATTTGAAGATTTTGATATTAAAGATGGAGACATTGTCATAGAAGAACTTGATGTTAATGGTGTGAAACTACTCTGGCGACGATGATGTTTATTACTTATACCGTTGGAAAATTGTTGTAGAGAAGTTCCAGATCCAGATGTGTACCGTTTTGATATCAAAGAAGCAGATGAACTTCTTGTTTTGAGTCCTAATCCAATTACTTTTGAAGACGTTGTATTATTACTATTAGTCATACTATTAGTAGTACTATTATTGTTTGAATGGTTATTAATAAATGAGTTTAATGTCTGTGAACTATGAGCTGAAGTTAAGTGGCTATAAAATGAACTTTTATTATTAGTGGATGTTGTTGGGGTTGTCGCTTTATTCTGCGAATGGGAGGTAAACTGTTGTTGTTGTTGCACATTCATATTATTCATGGCTACAGACGAATGACCACTGGAAAATGGATTATTCATATGGTGGTGATGATGAGTGGCATTATCTAATTGTTGGGGTTGGTGATCATTTGAATGAGATCTACCAAAAAGACCAAACCCTTGTAAAGGGGATTTTCTTGAAGAAGCCGTAGTTGGTGTGGTCATGTCATTACCATTATTATTATTATTATGATTGTTATTATTTGAATTAGCAATAGTGGGACTAGAAAAACTAGTTTGTTTTTTCAATCCAGCTAAAGCTAATTGTGGTAAAGAAGGTTTCCTTTTTGGTATAAATCCATTCTTCAATTTATTTGATGCGCTTAAGGGAGGAGTCTTATTACCAATTGTTGATCTTGTTGTTGATGTGTTCAAAGGTGGTGGTGCTTTTACCTTATTCTGGTCATTGTTGGATAAAGACACATGTTTATATAAATTGATTGAAGGTGAAGGGGAAGAAGTAGAAGGTGGTGGAGGAGGTGGTGATTTTTTTGTTAATGTGTCCTGTCTTATTCTGTTGGGTTGTATTGCTGCAGTTGTAGATTGTAAAGTAGAGTTACTGGTTGTCTTCTTAGGGCTTGACAATGGTGTCACACTATCATTACTCGATAAACTTTGTGTATCAGGAACCTTTGTAATTGATGTCCTTTGGTTCAAGATTTCCTGTTCTTGTTCCTTTTCTTGTTCTGGTCCCATATAATCGTTCAATATATCCTGATCTAGAAGATCTTGTAAACCTGGAATGTTTTCTATTCTATCCACTATTGGGCCATAATAATCTTGTGAATTTCTGTTCCTGGGAGTATCGGGCAATCTTTCCACCCCGAAGATCTCTTGATATAACTTCAGTCCGTCCATGAATATCTGTATCACTCTGCCAAATAAAAAGAAAGAAAAAAAAATGAACCCTTCAATTATTTCTTAAAGTGGGTACCTACTATACTCTTCACCAGGATCTCTGTGGGCATCTATATGTCTATGTGATACAATATAAACGGCTTGATTACAGTTTGAAACTGTTGCAAATTGAAAATGTCATAAATTTGATTTCAATGTTGTTATTTCACAAAAATCGCTCTGAAAATTGAAAATTTCCCGGCTTTGAAGAATGCAATTTGGACCAATTTTGAAATTTAGTGGGAGGAAAAGGTATAAGTTAACAGTAACTAAGAGTTATCAAGAGTAATTAAGAGTCACGAATTGACGTTGGTAATACCATTCCCGTCTCAAACACTACCATACAATTGAAAGATGCCAGTATGTACCTTGAACTTACTTATTAAGGATATATTTCTGAATGAATATGAATATACTAACAAGAATTTTTTTCTCCTTTTATTCCTTCCTCCTCAGGCTTACCACTCCACATTCCCATATAACCCAACAAACGACCGTTTAGTCGGTAATTTTGTGATTATGCCAATTAACACCCAATTCCGTGGTCCTGCCTACCCTGCAAATTCAGATTATGATATTATTGATGAATGTCTTGATTTATTTCGTGCCAATTCCTTTTTCAAGAATTTTGAGATTAAGATTCCAAGTGACAGATTATTAATCTATGGTATCTTATTTATTAATGATTGTTTATCTCATATTCGTGCCACTACATCATATAATGATGCTGTGAAGACATTAACTAATCTTTCCTTGGATGATTTTGTCTTACCTGGTACTGCTGGGTTCCCATTAAACACAGTGTACCAAGTACCCATTAATGATCATCAACAGATGGATTTATTGAAATCATATTTGACTCAATTCCG
>JAJLXW010000003.1:0-10786 GCA_030571515.1 Monosporozyma aquatica
AACAACTTTACAACTAGAGTCGCCTGTCACTTTTGCATGGAGCAATAAGAGCCACAATAATAGTTTAGGTGGTAAAGATATATCCTCTATTATCAATGCACAATCTGGTGCCAAGGTACCGTCACGCTTACTTAGTGATAAAAATAAGAAACCAATGAAACAGCTATTATTTAAACAGGTTAATGATAACATAAAGGAAGTTGTTCAAGATACAAAGAGTTGGTCCTATCTAGTGTCAGGTGTAGAAGATTCAAATAAAGACTCTAATACAAACAGCCATGTTATACATGATGAGACACCAGACCAATTTAAAACATCGGACTCGTGTAAATCTACATTTAAAGTTGATCCTTTGGCGACGTTTGTGGCTACTGAACTGCCTAGAGTGAAAAAGGATCCCAGTGCTAAGAAATCGTCACATAAGCATAAAACCAAGAGTAAGATGACACTTAAATGGATGTGGAGTGGTAGTTCTAAGCATAGACCCAAGCATCAAGATAAAGATAAAGTTAACAATAAAATGGCCAATAATGAAAGAATAGATATTAAAAATATGCATCAGTCAGATCTAACAACCGCAGGCACGGATGACTATGCAGTCTCGAAGATTGAGAGTGGTAGAACCATATCAGTACAGGATAACGAAAGCCAGGAAGAACAACAGATGTCTGATTTTGATTTTGATTTGGAAGATAATTATCCATCATCGCTTGAAGCTAGTGTAGTACCATCCAATATGGATGAAAGTCATGGTGATTCGAGTTCTGGTAAACGAGAGAGAATCGATCCTCTCACGGATTTGATCGATAATACTCCGTGTATTAACCGACAAATGGATTGTGTGAAGGCTAACCAAGAAGCGGATAACAAAGTAAATACAGAAGGGGAAGACGATGGTGATGATTTTGGAGCTTTCGAAGTGTCTGATCTTGATAATGACCCGACTAATGCTCCTTCGACATCTACAAACTCTGTATATTCTAATAAGATTCCCAGTATTGCAACATCGGTGGACCAGTCACCTAATTTAATGTCATTTGTTCCCTTACAGCCGCAGAAGAAATCCTAAAATTGAAAATAATGGCCCAGGATCTTTTGTCCAAGATATAAGGTATATATAATGTACGAATTGCATAAAAAATGGCACTGGGACACCCATCATCAAGTGATAAATGATAGTATCTACTTCATATAATACATCCTTTGCAAAAAGCCTACTTTATTCATGCTGATACATTTTCGAAAAGACTGATGGGCGAAATTTCACCTATATTGAAAAAAAAAACTATATTGAAATCGAGTAATATAGAAGTAAGTCTTGCAGAAGGTGCAGTCCAGACGAACCAATAACTACTGGAAGTTGATATTACAGCCGAGAGAGTTAAAAGGTATATTATATACCTTGCCTCCGAAGTAGACGAACATACCTTTTAATATTGTAAAGGGAGGTAATAGTCAGAATAGAAAGAGATAATTGATAGATATCAAATTGCATTTGTTATAACATATAGATTTGTTTGCATTTACTGTATACTAATATTCTCACCGGTTGCATAAATATACAAGCTCGAGTAGATCATGAATATTCAATTATTTGTAATATGTATCATTGGATGGTATTCTACGTCAATTACATTATCTGTTTACAATAAATGGATGTTTAGCCCCATAAATGGACTTGGTATTGCTTATCCAATATTATTAACTGCGGGGCATCAATTAACATTATGGATATTCTCATTTATTTATATCTTAATACGCGGACGTGATAAATATAATAAAGTGAAACAACCAGATTGGAAATTTTATTGTAAATATATGGTCCCGACAGCATTAGCCACAACAGGTGATATTGGGTTAAGTAATGTATCATTTAAATTTGTTCCCTTAACGGTTTATACCATCATTAAATCATCAAGTATTGCATTTGTGTTGTTGTTTAGTTGTTTATTTAAATTGGAGAAGTTTAGATGGAAACTTGGTGGTATTGTTGGAGTCATGTTCTTTGGTGTGGTGTTAATGGTTTATAAACCGAGTACAAGTGAGAATAACCAAACTACAGATCAAGGAACATTAATACTGGGCTCTATTATTGTCTTGGGTAGTAGTTGTCTATCGGGACTTAGATGGGTTTATACCCAATTGATCCTAAGGAAAAACATTAATAATCATATTACTGTACCACCCATTAATAATATGAATGATGATATTGAAAATAACCAAGGTGAGGATCCAATTAAGCTGGTTGATGCGAGTACAAATAAAAAACCTCATCCAATATACACAATTTATCAATTGGCCCCCATAATGTGCATAACGCTGTTAATAACATCGATAATAATAGAGAAACCCTTCCCAGAATTCTTCCATTGTAATTTATTTAAACAAGGTTTAACTAGCAATGGTATTACATCAATGCAATCAATAATACATGGGATAATATTAATGATTATCCCCGGAATATGCGTATTTATATTAACTTTGAGTGAATTTGGTATATTACAAATCAGTAAAGTCTTAACATTATCCATTGCTGGTATCATTAAAGAAGTACTAACGATATTATTTGGTATATGGTTATTATCTGAAAGAATTAGTGGCGTGTATAATATCCTGGGGATGAGCATTGTGTTATTGGATGTTTGTTATTATAATTATTTCAGATATCGTGAGAAACAAGCCAAGAATAAATATATTTCTTTATCACAATTGGGAGAAGAGGAAGAGTCTAGAGAGGGATACATGACGGTAGCTTCAAATCACATCTCTCCCAAAGCGGCTAATAAATTTGAATCTGATGGTTTATTTAATGATGATAATGATAGCACACCTTTCCCTGCGGCAGCAGATATGACGGTACAAGAATACGAGATGGATCTCTTGGAACATAAGTTGTCGGGGATGCATTAAAAGATATTCAATGGCTAATGGCCACTATCAGTTAACAGAATATAGAATATAGAATATTCAATATACAGTATAGAATCCTATATACTTTAGGGCTAACAAAAGGGATTTTCGCCTATGCCCTAATCGGAGATATCACTCCGTGTGAAATGACACAAACGCACTGTTACAATACCCTAACTTCTGTCCCTGTGGCTGGAATTTCACAGAAAAAAAACCCTCCAGTTGCTATTTGATCACACCCCCCACCATAAACTACTAGAATAACGCTGCAGTAACATCTTCAACACCAATTTCACCACTTTACAGTGTTCAAATTCAACCCAAATTTTTGGCCCAAAGAAAAACGACGCAAAATTTTCGCTGCGATTTTCATTGCGATTTTTGGAGAAAAATAAAAAATAAAAATAAAAAAAAATTGAATTCTTAATCGTAGTCATTTGATAAGAGTTAAAAGCTTACAAATAACATCATACACAACAGCAAACAGACAACATCCACGTCAAACCTAAATAAAATCCCTAAGATAGCCACCTAAGTGTGCTTGTATTTTATTCAACTATTAGCAATTGCCATCATATTCAACATATCGATAGTACAAAGTCCATTCAACAAGGAGAGTTTTACAGAATAAGCAATAAATAAATAAAAAAAAAAATAAAAAAAGAAGGCTTATACCACTCCTAAGCAGATTACACCCTCACTGGACTAGAACAAGTAAAACCAGGAAAGATTATTCAGAACAATCAAACCCTTCAACTGATATATTATTGTGAAGAATAGAAGGATAAATAAGTATTATTATTCAATCCAACCATTGTTCCTAGTTGCTAGTTTCATCAAGAAATCGATAACCAACTAACCATGCCTTTACTTTCTCTGTTATTAAGGGAAAAGCAACCTTCACCACCCCCCTCCTCCTCTTCCTCCAGTCAAATTGCTACTAATATTAAGAATAAAAGATTAAATAATATGAAAAGATTAAATAAAAATTTATCTAAAGAACAAGAACAATCTAGTTGGGTAAAGACTTGGAACCTATTGAAACAGTTAGCAGATATTATTACTCCACCTACTGATACAAGAACCAAGACTTACGATTATAATGATGATGATGATGATGACGACGATGATAATACTGAAGATGAATCTGATACTGCAAGTTTTGTCACTACAAGATCTACGTTAAATCAACAAGAAGAGAAGGATACCTCTTCTTCCCCTATTTGTGATCTTTTCCCACAAAAGAATAATATCCAAGATTTAAACATTACTTCAATTACTCCATGTTCTATGAATGTTAATTTAATGGAGACTCCTATTCAATTTGAAACTTTACCTAATGGCATGATCTCTTCCACGTTAACTAATCAAAAACCATTTATTCCATTAAGTAATAGTACTTCTTTACCCATCTCTCCGCAAAGTACCAATAACAACAATAGTAATAATCACAATTCACCACCAAATGGATTAGAGGGGAAATTAACTCCACCGTACGGAACTATTACTACTACTACCACTACTACTCAATCTCTATCTTCGTTAAACACTGCTTCCACAAGCAGTCCCCCAGACCATATTAACAATGGTGACCAACAACAGCAACAACCTGGTTCCTTTGTTTGTCATTATTGTGATGCTACTTTTAAGATTAGAGGATATTTAACAAGACATATTAAGAAACATGCCATTGAAAAAGCTTACCATTGTCCATTTTATGATAAAAATATACCACCAGAATTAAGATGTCATAATTCAGGTGGATTTTCAAGACGTGACACATATAAGACACATTTAAAGGCAAGACATTTCACATTCCCTTCTGGTGTAAAAGTTAATGATAGAAATAAATCTGATGGTTCATGTTCTCATTGTGGTGAACACTTTAATAGTGCTGATGAATGGATTAATAATCATTTAGAAACTGGGAAGTGTACTAAATTGCCACAAGAATATTTAATTGAATTACAAACAAAATTGAAAAATAAGAAGAAACCAACAAATAAATTGAAAATGATTAAGACTTCAACGGGACATTCAAGATTTGTTTCCAGTGCAAATAGTGTCATTGAACAAAAAGTTTTACAAAATAGAGAAGCATTAGAAGCTATTGCTATTGTCGCAGGAAGTGATACTAAAAATAATCATCATGTCTTATCTAAATATGGTGAAAATCAATTTGTATTAAATTCTGAGAATTTCGAAGGTCATAAGAAACCAAAGAAGAAATATAAGCCAAGAAAACATAAGAATAATAGTAATAATAATACTAATAGTAATTCCAATTCATCTTCTCCTTCTATTTCTTATTCACCTGATTCTAATTCTAGTAATAATAGTATTGGTTCTAATGATAATGAATCAATTGAGACCTCGACTAATGCCCCAAAT
This sequence comes from Monosporozyma aquatica, assembly GCA_030571515.1. Lineage (NCBI taxonomy): Eukaryota > Fungi > Ascomycota > Saccharomycetes > Saccharomycetales > Saccharomycetaceae > Monosporozyma > Monosporozyma aquatica. The sequence continues at coordinate 5,302 of JAJLXW010000003.1, forward strand.
ACAAAGCAACAAACTAGAAGAAAGAATAAGAACATTAAGGATAAGAGTGTGATTAATGGGATTGATGGATATATTCCATCCCCATCAAATTTAATGTTATCTAATGGGATCCAACCCCATGGTGATGATCGCGTGGTTACCCCAAATAATAATAGTAATAATATTATATCTCCAAATCCAGAACATTCTTTAATGAATAATAATAATAATAATAAAAATAATAATAATCACCAATCCTCTTCTATGATTAATAATTCATTTGTACCTATTACATCAGTATCATCTTCGACTTCATCTGCTTCTTCTACATCATCTTTATTCCTTGTACCATTAGATATTGAACAACAATCAATGTATGAACCATTTGAAGAAGTTGTTACTATACATAATAATAATGCTAATATGGAGAATACTTCTAATGAGAATAATGTTAATGTTAATATGGATGATTTAGATTCATTAAAAGTTAATGATATTCAAATGAAGGAGACAAAACAATATTTAAATTTTTATAATTTCATCTTTGGATCAAATTTATAATCTTTTTTTTGTTCTGTTATATATAATATATTATCATAAATAAATAAATAAATAAATAAATAAATAAATAAACAAATAAATATATGTTGTCTTATTCTCTACTTTCTAAAATAATCTTTGCTGGACCAGTAGGTAATGTGACCATAGAAGTAAAATCAGGTACAGGGATACCACTTTGTGGGTCAGCTAATCTCCATTTAAATTTTCTTAAATAAACAGAGATAATTGTACCTAATTGAACATAAGCATAATGTTCACCAATACAACGATGTCTACCCCCACCGAAGGGTAAATAAGGTGATGAAACACCTTTTGAAATTGATCCGAATCCATAATCAATTTTTTCACCAGTGGTAGATGAGGAAGAAGATTGTGGATCATTATCCCAACGATGTAAATTAAATTCTTTAGCATGAGGGAAAAATTTATCATTTAAATGGGTATAACCTGGTGATACAAGGACATAGCCACCTTGAGGGACGACGTATGGTGTGTTTGGGATGGGTATATCTTGAATGACTTTACGGAATAAAGAATGTAAAGGATGATGTAAACGTAAGACTTCTTTAATGCATTGGTTTAACAAGGGCATTTCATTTTCTAAAATATCAAAAGTTAGTTCTTTAGTGTTGTTTTCTAGGACAGACATTTGTTCTTTATATAATTCTTGTTGAACGTCGGGTCTTTCTGCTAAATGTAATAGGATCCATGCGGAGGTGGCTGCTGAAGTGTGTTGTCCCCCCATGAGGACTCCAATTAAAAGGTTAGCAATTTCTTTATCTGTCATTTTCGTTCCGTTTTTATAAGTAGAATTAATCATTAATGAATCAATCAAATCTCTCCCTGGTTTAATATCCCCCGTGCTACGTCTTTTCTCGATTAAAGATAAATAAGTGTCACTTATTGTCTTTTGTGCATAGTCTCTTCTCTTATTGACAGGTAATGGTAATCCAGGTAGGACAAAATTAATTGGTGTGAAACCTCTATCTAAATCTGTATACAATTTAGCGAAATTTGTATTTAATTTCATTCTCATTTCTTTCCCTAGTAAAGTTCTTGATGCTGTGAAGATTGTCATTTCTGGTTGTGTGACCATTACATCTATGGTGTGTTGGTGGGAGGAAGAGGAAGAGGAAGAGAAATAAGGTGAAGTATTAAAATATTGGTTAATTTCTTGAATGAATAAAGGGATATAAGATTTGAATGCATCTTTAGTTAAAGCAGTCTTAACGAATTTTTTCTGATCCATTAATTTATGATTTGGAACATCATAGATTACACCTTTCCCGAAGACTGGGGTGGTTAAATGGGTGTAAGCTTGTTCTGCGGAGACTTGAGATATTTTAGCATTAAAGATGAATTCATGTCCGTTTGGACCTAGATACACGGTCATAATTTTCCCGAACAAGTTGAATGAGAAGATATCTCCGTATTTCTGTTGACATTCGTGGAAGAATTGATATGGTGTTTGGCCATATGTGATTGCTGAGCCTACCCATGGGATCCAGTAATGGACTAAAGGAGGTCTATCCTTTCTCATGGAATAAGTCAATTGCCAACATAGAGAATAGATGAAGGGGATTGAGGTGATGACGAAGATTTGTTGGAATAGAGATAACGTGAGGAACACATGTAGAGCGACGTTACCCAGCGATACCACTTGTAAGAAGATTGAGTTGTTGTTGTTGTTGTTATCTTCGATCATGTTGTGGTGGTGTGGTGGTGTGGTGATGTGTTTTCATAGTAGACCAAGACCAGATAGACAAGTGGGTTACTCATTCACGCACTCCCTCCACATATATATATATATATATATATACCCCTGGGATCACCTTGTCAGCATACCACTTCGTTTGAACGGGTCTTGTTCTTCTTCATCACCTTGTCCTGCATCTTGCCCTGGGACCGAACGAGTTAGGGCTTGGTGTTGTGTTAGATGAGCGAGACCGTGTTCCAGCAGGGCGAAGTTAGCCGCCGTATACCGCCCGTTTATTCCCGTTCGTTTGCGGCGAGCGGCCGTTCTGTCGCCGCGGGAGGTGTCTCTCGGACATTTCGGGTTGCCGCGGGGTCCGGACTGAAAGTTCCACTGGAACAGGAGGGGAGGAACGAGGGGATTCACACAGTATATTTATAGTATATTTTATACACACAGTCAATGAACTATAAAGGGGGGAGAAAGAGGGGGAAAGAAGGATGATTCACTCAACGCGTTCCCGTTCGAACCGCCTGGCCGCCTCTTCCCAGTTGATCACGTTCCAGATGGCCTTGAAGTAGTCCACCTTCCTGTTCTGGTACTGCAAGTAGTAGGCGTGCTCCCAGGCATCGATGGCCACCAGTGGGATCAACGAACCGGTCACTGTGTCCTGGTTGTATCTCTGCACCACTTCGATCTTGCCACCATTGTCCAGGTTCTTGACAATAAACGCCCATCCGGACCCCTGCACACCGGCCAACTTATTATTAGTCAATTTAACTAATGCATCAAGATCACCGAATTGTGAGGTGATCGCATCTTTCAATTTCCCCTCTGGTAATTGACCACCACCATCCTTCTCCGGGGTTAAATTCTTCCAGAATAGACAATGATTGGTGTACCCACCACCATGGAACTTGATATTCTGTTGTAATGCAATAATCTCCCTTGCAACCCGGGGCGAGGGCGTCTTCTCTAATTCATGTTTCAATTCACTCATCTTATCCATCCCATCATTAAACCCATTGACATACGTTTGATGGTGTTTCTTATAATGAATTTCATTGATCTGGCCACTAATATATGGCTCTAAATCACCGAAATCCCAGTCTAAATCAGGTAATGTCACTTTACTTCTATATAAAGTCTTCGCAAAATGGGAAGATGGTCTAATAAATTGTTTACTTTGTCTTAATAACATTTCGCCTGTGGTATGTTGGTGTTGGTATTGGTGTGTTTATTCGGTACTCAACTCTGTATACCCAAATATATATGTTTATATATATATATATATATATTACTTATTCTCTTCTCTCGGCCCACCCCTTGAATTCTCAAACCCGATTGGTTTCTTTTTATTCCCAACAACCTTTATTTTTTTTCCGCTCTCTATTTTTTTTTTTTTCCACCTGTAAGTTATACAGTGTATAACAAAATCACAACGATTTGTCACTGATTCATTCTACCAATGCTGAAATACAACTGAGGATTCAATTTATCTACATTACATGATTGAGCCTCCCCATCTAATATGATCTCTGACATTATCTTACCTGTACCACAACTATTATTAATACCCCAACAAGAATGTCCACTAGCAATATATAACCCAGAAATATTACTCTCTCCAATTAATGGACCACTACTTGTCGCCACATTTAATACAGGTAAATAACATGCCTGTTTAGTGGTCACCTCTCTCTTACCAATCATTCGAGATGATATCATGGATCCATATTCATATAATTTATTACATTTCATGTCATCTACCACACAATCTTCTAATGGATCATTTAATTCACTTGCTTCACTCTCCCCACTAATATATATATCATTCTTTCTTACATATATCTCCGGTGTGAATATATTATCATCATCCGTCTTAATCTCAGTGAATACTGTCACTGGAGGGGTCACTACCTCCTCTTTCCCACGGTTCATGACTATAGAATGCGCTTTCATACCATTTATTGGACATTCAGGTATCAACGTAGAAGTCCATGGACCCATGCACGCCACTATCTTATCTTTATTATTTAAATTCATCTTTATCCTATGCACTTTACCACTCCCTTTACTTATATATTCAATAAATTCATTCTCTTCAAATTTTATATGAGTCACTTTGCCATAAATTATTTTAACCACTCCAGACTCCATAGCTTTATCTAAGATATATTTAGTAAAATTTAATGGATTAATTTGTGCCGTGGATTCTTTTTTACTTATTTCGGTACAATGTATATTCTTATGATCATCATCATCATCATCAATCCAGCTTAACATAGGACAAGACGACAATGAAGTCGATTTATTATTGTTATTATTATTGATCTTCTTTTCACAGGTATCAATCTCCAAGTTTATTGTAGATACATGTACATAATCCCAATTCTCCCCACCATCATATTGATTAGCTAAACATTGATGTAATCTAAAACTTAATTCACTTAATTGCGTCGGGAATGCCCATGTAGCTAATAATCCACCGGCTTTACCAGAGGCAGCACACGCAATTTCATTACTTTCAATAATGACAATCTCTTGTCTTTCAATATTAAATTTTGGATGTTTAGTTAAATAATATGCAGTGGTACAACCAATGATACCCCCACCAATGATATATATTGTATCCTTCATCTTTGGGTTCCGTGTGTGTTCCGTACTTCCCTTTCTAACCATATATCGTATATACCATCTATATTTGTCCTATATACACATATTTATATATAATATAATACAATATAGTATCCCCTTTGAAGCCCTTGTTTAAATCACATGAGGGTTAACTTGCTATGTCTGTCTCCCTCATTCTTCTCAACTATATATATATATATGCCCGTTCTTCCCCTTGCCATGCTGTTGCAAACCATCAACTCGAGTCGAGAGATGGTTATATTATTATTATTATTAGCGCCTTTTTTTTTAAAGGTAGAGGCAAATCCCGTTTACCAATTACCGTAAAGGGAAAACGGAGTTGTCGCCCTTTTTTCAAAAAAGCCGTGAGACTGTCACCTGTTGCCGCCACCCAGACACCGGGACTGTTTGTTTTTTTATTTTCCCAGATTCTGTCGTTTTTCTCTCTTTCCAGCACGGGACGTCCATTTACGGCAATTTTTTTCTAGAGAAGGTCTGCGTCATCTTTCCCAGGAAAATCAGTTCTTTCGGTTGTGTAGAGAGAGACATCGTGGATGGAACATCGCTTCTGCCACTACCCGTCTACCACCACATGGCTGGGCCCAGTTTGGTGGC
>JAJLXW010000007.1:0-10684 GCA_030571515.1 Monosporozyma aquatica
AAGAAAAAAGTACCATAATTACTCGATACTTCCTTGTTCCCATCTGTTTGACCAATCTTTGTAGTCTCCCATTTATTCCAACCAAAGGGGTCCTTCGATAGATTCAAAGGAGCAGATTCCTCCTTTAAAACAGGGTTTGTTGTAATATAAGTGGATTGTTCACTGTTGGGCCCTAGTTTTCGTTGTTTGTTGGTAACAAACAGGTAGCCCCTCTCATTGAACCTTTTTAAATCATTTAAACTATCATTTTGTGGATTACTTTTCCATCCTTTCAACAGAGACCTACTGGCTGAATTGATAATATTAAACACACTGGTATTAGATTCCTGAGATAAAGAATGTGACGAACTAGATGGTGCAGGGGTATCACATCTTTCCACATTGGATACAGAGACGGATCTATTCATGACATGTGAAGAATTTATCCGCCTTTTTGGGCTGAAGAAGGAAACACTGCGGCAGCTGTTACTCGGAAGGATCCTTCTCTTATTAATGTCTAATTTCTTTGCACTGTGGACAGAGATCGGCGAATAAAGAGGAGAATAAGGGTTAGTCAACTTGGGTCTCTTATAATTAGCAATCGACATCGGCACCGTTAGTACTATTAGGTCTCCTTCTTGTCGTATTATGATTAATATAAATTGATGTGCTTGATAGTTGGGTTTTAATTCAAATTTCATCGCAATTTTTGAAAAATCTTTAATTCGAAATTTCAGTCAAAGTGTCACAAATTCGATTTAGGAAATAGTCAAGTATTACAAGCTTTAATGTAAGACGATAATATTGTAAAGTATGAATAAATATATATAAAGGTGTATATATATCCTTGAATGTTTATGTGGTTGAGTTTAGAGGAGAGGAGGGAAAGGACGATAAAATGTTAGTAATAATAATGATATAATACTAGCGGTAAGCATGTTCTAACAACAGTTGGAACTAGAGTTGGAATTGTCAGATCCGGAATTAATATTGACGTTTCCATCTTTGGTATAACCGCCGTTATTGCCGGACATAGCATTATTGTCTATCCTCTCTTGAATTAATCTGGCCAAAGTAAAGAAAATATCGTTAACATTTGAATCATCTTTAGCACTAGATTCGATAAAAGGCAGTCCCAACTCCTGTGCTAAGGCTTCCCCTTGTTCAAATGTGACAATTCTAGTATCCATATCACTCTTATTTCCTACTAGCAACAATTGGGCATCATCATTGGCATGGTCATTCACTGTCTTGAACCATTGTTTCACATTGGCGAAAGTTCTCTCGTCTGTCACATCATAGACTAAGATGATACCCATAGCACCACGGTAATAAGCAGTGGTGATAGTACGGAATCTTTCTTGTCCCGCAGTATCCCATAATTGTAATTTCACTTTTTTACCATTGATATCGACAGTTTTGATTTTAAAATCAATCCCAATAGTAGTAATAAACGAAGGCGAAAACTTATCTTCCACAAATCTGACCAAAAGACAAGATTTACCCACACCAGAATCCCCAATCAATAGGATCTTCATGATAGAGTCATAATTCTTACTATTACCTGACATTTCAACGTTATTTCTATTTGTATTTTTTTTTTTTGCCCTTCTCCTTTCCCGTGTATGAAAAGAAGAAAATATAAACCCTGTTCTTCCTTCCAATCTGTTAATCCCTTTGCAGTAGAGTCAACCAGAGCTACCTTTTCCCACTTTAAACCATTTCTTAATAACATCTTATGATATTTCATCGTTCGCTTCGCTTTGCTTTCTTTCCAGTCCACTTTTCTTGAAGAGGGAGGGTAACGGCATTGGGTTCAAAGAGACTGCCATAAGAAATAAATGATGTTATCATCACTTCAAGTCACGCAACGGAACTGTTATTGATTCAGATATATGATTGTACATCAGATTAATAAACATATACAAAAAATAAATAAAAGCAGGTCCATTTTTATCAACGTTTATAAACCAGTAAATACATATTTAAACAATTGCCTCAGAACCAGGATTCAAGCATAATAACTTCTCCATAATACACCTTCTAAATCTTCCAATTCTTCGTTTGTGAATTGGGATCTGTCAAAGTTCCATGTATCTGTTCTTACCTTCTTAAATTCTGCAATAGTATTTTTGGCAGACACACCAGCAATACCATTAGTTCTTGCCCAAGTAGATAGTCTCGATAATTCTTTCGGAATCCAGCGTGGTAAGGGGAACACATAAGGGAATGCTGAAATAATTGCACCCAGCCCTACTACACTACCATGAATAGAAGTATCATTCTTTGATAGTTTTTGTTTTTGTTCCCATGTGTATCCATCTAGCTTAGAAGCAAATCTTTCAATCAATTTTTGCAATTCTTCATCATCACCAATGTTATGTACCACGTCAGATAATACATCGGCGGCACGGTCACGAACCTCGACGAATTGTTCATTGTAAATATTTGAAACGATAAACTCAGCGATCTTATTTTTTTGATCTGTCGTCAATTGCAACAATTGAGATGATAGATAGTGTTGCACAAAGGCGAGTTGTAATTTCACTTGATATGATGAAGGGGTAACCATTTGGAAGGAATTTGAATTACACATTAAATTTAGAATATCAGTAATTCCATCCTTTCTCGTAGGAATATATGCAATGGCTAAATATAGTGTAGAGACATCTATACCTGCCAACTTACAAACATCCTTTTGTAATAATAATCTCATCAGAAATGGTAAAATATATTTAGCCACATATGGAATCATAATAATCTTGTTTGGACCAGTAGTCATTTCTTCAATCCAGTAAAAGAGTGTAGATGATAAATAAAAATATCTAGATTTCAAAATCTCTTGTGGTGTTGAATCCTTACATTTAAAATATTCAATGTCAATATCTTTGAACTGTTTCTTAATTATCTCATCTAATCTAGGAGATACCCATTTCAATGGTAAACCAAGTCCCCTCTCATTATTGTCGCCACTTTCACCGGTGATTAGAACTTCGGAATTAGGGAAAGATGGTGTACATTCATTCTCGGTGATTGTGGTAAATAATTTAGCCACTGCAGACCTAATTTGGTCATGTGGATAATCGAATCTGACATGATCCAGAATTTCCCCCATATTGGGAGTTCTGAAAGCAAGACCAGATAATAGATTTTTGAACATTAAGATTCTGGACGTCTGGTGAGCCACACTGTCATTATCAATATCAAATAGTTCAGTAACATTACCAAAACTTTTCAATAACGGTTTGCATCTTCTAATATCAACTGATGTTGGTAACCACCAACAAAAGGTACTCCAAATTTCAAACGAATCTTGATTTAAATCATGATTCAAGCACGTTTCCAAATAATGACTAGCAAAGGTATCACGCTCTTCTAACTCAGTTGCAGTCATATATTTACTACTACAAATCAAAGATGCAAAGATTTCCACAGACATAATCATGGAGGCTTTATCATATTTATCATAACATTTAGTACAAAGATCAAATAAATCTTGTAGGGTCACCTTCTCTGTATATTTCTTGGTTATTAGAATAATAACTAAGCTGAAAAACGAAACATCGCCAGTACTAAATACTGTACGCGTTTCATTGTCCTGTACCAAAGTATTTGTAAATTCTGACAACCACTCCTTTGAAAGAGCAGATCCCAATGTCCTTGCAATATCAATTTCATTTGCTTGTAGATTTATTTCAACTGCCTTATTTTTGACCACTTTCATTTCTTTACCCCATGATAACCAACCGATAAAAGGCGGACAGTCAATAAAATAATTTGGTGAGTCATAGTTGTTCATCTCTTCTCTGAAGATTTCGTTGAAGCCTTTAGTATTTGTATCTATTTTTTGAATGAAATCAGGATCGTAAGTACTTTGATATGCTCTAGTAATATCATATTTATAATCTGAAAGGGAAAAAATTTTGTTAAAAATTGAAGACAACGACCTAGCTACTAAAAAGATAATATCAGGGTGTTTAGTCTCTGTTTGGTTGAAAAGTGTAGACACAGATCTAGCGTCGGTTGTGATTTCCAGGTTTGCCTCGATTCTTGAAATAAATCTGACAATAATTAATTCTAACCTCCAAGATTTCTCACCTGGGTGCTCTAAAATATCAAGTAAAGAATCTTTTAATGTTTGGATAATAAACGTATAATATTTTCTCTTCTGATCCTTCAAAGACCTAATGGTTCTGACATGGTTTATGATATCAATATCCGGTGGCGCAATAGCACTGTACATTTTTTCATTGTGGATGCAGATACTTGAGGGAAACTTCAATCCAGTTACATAATCTGATAAAACCTTTTCTGCGATAATAGAAACGTTTAAATCGTTAATCTTTAAACAGTCAATTAACAATAAAATTAAGGTTTGTAGGTTCTTAAAATCGGATGTTAGCTTTCTATGTACTTTCTTCAAAAGTAATACTTTCAAAATAACTTCCAGTCTTTTATTATTACCCTCTTTCAGGTTTTCCTTCAACAGATTAATTAATGATCTGATTATCAATGGATATGAACCAATTATGTGTTTCATACAGTGTGTCATAGTTCCCTGTGCTAGATTATGGACATCTGGATAAAGAGATGTCGATAAGGCGATCATATCTCTCAATAGCTGTGTTTCAAGTTTTGAAGGGTATCTATTTGAGGAATGAAGCAGAACACGATTTTGATGTAAATCATTGACTTTGACAGCAAAGAATGTTCTAGTATAAGGCTCCTTTACATGTGCTAGTGATTGAATATTTTCCAAAAAGTCAGATTCTAAAAAGGAGTTAGAATCTCCATTGAAGATTGTCTCTTGCCCAACATCAGTGAAAAAGACTTTTACACCATGCAAAACAATTTGGTTCATTATGGTGTTGTTTTCGTGGTATTTCTTTACAAATTCGTACATCTTGTGCAAAAATGTTCCAACTCTTAATCTCAATTTGTGAATCTCAAAGTAATGTTTATGTTGCAGCTTTCCTTGGAAAGTATTTCCGAAGTAATAATTGCATGTAAATATATCCAATTCTCTAAATTCTGGGGAAAGGGCATTAGAAGTGCTATCAATGCTGCTTTCTCTTGAGTCGTTGGTTTGATGCGGTACAGGGGTTGAGATACCAGATGGAGCCTCGGATTCTGGCTCGTCGGCGGCATTGACACCTTCGAAAATCAACATTTCTCTGGGATTTGGGGTCGCTGTAATGTCTATTTCTTTCCCCCTATCATCAGGAGTATTTTCTTTACTACTCATATCAATACTATCCTCTTCATCCCAATTAACAGAGTTAAAGTTTGCTAAGATAACATGGTCAGTTGGGTTGGAGGCTGTAGTCTGGATTTCTGAAGCTTTCAGCTTGTTTTCAGTAAAGTCGGGGTCAAATAGTAAACTGATACCAGATAATGCATGTGATATAATTAAAACGAATTTTTGTATGGTATCACAGTGAACAGTGTCGGATTTGGATGATTCGAGTAAATTATCGATATTGTCCATACACCAAGAAGCCATAATATCAAATATTTTAATTGCTGATTGTATTTCTGTGTTAGTTGGCACATACCAATTAAAGTCTATATTATGCTTGTCATATTTTCTGCTATCAAATTGTAATCCTCCCCATTTCTCTTCGAGGGGAATTGCACAATCAGGGCTAAATAGACGAGATTCTCTTACCTCCGTAACAGTTAAGGTGGATAAAAGTGAGTGAATCATGATAGAGGTGATCACATCAAGCGGTGGATTTGTAATTTTTTGGTAAATAAATTTCATAAAGACTATTAATTCATCTTGTAATTCCAAAGCAGCCTCATGAGATTGTCTTAGGACATCATTCATAGAGTTCAGATACAATACCAGTTTAACATCTCTTGCCTGGATCTCTGATGAGCTTCTGATAGAACCTGCACCTCTTTCGACCTGTTCTTTAATATTGAAGATCAAAGTTTCGATGATGTTTTTAGCCAGATTATTGTTTCTCTTTACTAGGGAAGCTAATGAATTAGATACAATTTCATAATTTGGTTCTCTTTCTCTAAAAGAATCATTATCCCAGTAAAGTCTTTGTAAATAATCCGCAAAATAGTTAAATGAGGAATCATCCATCGATTCAATCATAATCATGGTAGTTTGGTTGATCTTGGTGACTAAGGAATCATCTACCTCTACATCTACTAATTGGAAGAGTTTATCGATATACATTCTTAAACAATCTTTTAAGATAGTTGTTGACCCTCTAAATGCATTTAACAATACGGTATTATCATACTCAAAGTGAGAGGAATGGTTACCTTCCTTAAGGAACATAAAATGTTGCTCAATTAAAAGAGCTGTGTTAGATCCAAAGTTGATGTATTCATTTTCTTTTAAAGGACATTCTATTGGGATGAATGTAGCGATGGAAACAATCCCATTAATTAAATTACTGGTTAAATTCATATCGTTCATATCAATCTTTTCTATCATTAATGAAAGAATGTGTATCACATGGATTCTATAAAGCTTGTCAATAACCATATATCTGACGACCCTTGTGAACTGTTTCAGGGATGCAATAATTCTATGCCTTGAGTTAATAAACTCTCCAGCTAATGAATCATATGTATCAATTAGAATTCTATCCAAAATTAAAAAGGAGTTACCAGGTTGCAAATTTAATAAGTATGCAAAACTGGAAATATAATAGTTAGCGATATCAGAATCCTTATTTTGAGAACCGATCACTAATATTTTTAGCATAATTTCTACCATCTTTTCATTACACATTGGAGTTAGAAACCAAGATTTAGTCTTTGTATTTGAGGATTCATTTTGTGAAATAAATTCTTGTTCTGATTGCCATCTTTTATGGTACATCTTGATAAACCCATGGATAAATTTAGCAATTGGTTTGGTCCAAAACCCATTATTTGATGGATGAACAAACGTTTCAATGGAATTGATCAAATTAATTAAATATTGGAAAAAATATTCACTATCTCCGCCATTTATAGAGTAAATGAATGGTTTGACAGTTCTTGAGTAAGAGTGGATTTGTCCATCAGAGCGTAAATGACCTTGAAGTCTGTTGAAAAGGAATATAAATTGCTCCTTAGTGAATAATCCAAACTGAGAAAAATATTGGCCCAAGTTAGGGTCTAATTGGGATGAAGATAGTATAAATTGCGAATGGAAATTTTCTGCACTAGAACCGACGAAATCATAGAGATGAGTATCCACGGCTACTGCAGGGCTCACAGATGTCCAAACACTAAAACAAAAGGGGAAATAGTCTATCACATTATTTGCCTTTGCTTCACTCATGTCATTAGAAGTCGGTTCGAAATGGAAGGGCACAATAGAGGTCATCATTGGTAAGACAATTGACATGGTAGAAGGGGATAGACTTGATAATAACACACTCATTATATCATTGACGATATTCTGTCCCTTCGGGTAAAAAGGTCTGGAGATATGTGCTAATTTCAATAATAGTCTAAATAATTGCATATCATCCTTTGATTGGATATCATAACGAACATAGTCAGAGTCAGGGTATGGTAAGAATTCGCAGATGAAATCAAACAAAGGTTTATAATCTAGTTGTAAATTCGCTTGCTCTTTTAATAATTTTGTAAAATTGTTGCCTTTATCTTTAGAATCAATTAATAATTCTAATATTTCGACATAAAGTTGTCTATAAATTTTCTGCCCTTGGGTCAATGCCAAATAATAATATACAATAACCAAGGATTTCCTTAAAGTTAGAGGTAACGAGAAATTTAAACAATTTTTCAATTCGTTACTCCAATGGTTGACATTAATAATTGATGATGATTTCTGAGTGATCTTCCCCATGACACTATAATTCGGTCCCATGGTGTCCAAATAATCATCTTCATTGGATATAGCATCACCTTCTGCATCGAAACTTGCCTCGATTTCATTGTTCAAATCTTCATCGTCAATGATGTCTACATCAATAGTGGTCTCATTATCCACGACATTGTCCATAGTGAGTGGCAATTGGTTGACTATATTATTTAATTCAGCTTGTGAGATAGAGATCAACCCTTGGATATCTAACGATGCAATAGATATATATAGGTTGACTACGACATGGTAGATATAATTAGCTTGATCGATATGGTTTTCAATTGTGTATGGCAAATGATCCTTCACATCAAAGGTATTGGGAACTCGATCCTTGCAGTACCATCTCGATTCCTTATCAAATATTAGAGATTTATCATCAGGTAAATCTAAATTATAAAATGCAATGTTTTTATTACTTATGATGGTACTTGGAGTGGTAGAACGACTGCGAGAGAGTAATTTCGATCTCTTTTGTAGGAGATTCAACCCATGATTGTTTGAGGTTCTCTTTTTCATTATCTGTGTTGTTGTTACTAGGAAGGATCTCTTGTTCTGTCTGGTGTGGCTAAAGGTAAACGCTAACTGTGAAACTTTTCCGGGATCTTCTTCTATAGAGCTCGAGAGATGAGGTTTCCCACTTATTTGACAGATTCTTAAATTTTTTCACTCTTCGAGAAAAAGTAACAAAGAAAAATTGAAAAGATTGTTTGTTGGCGGCAATTTTGCCATTTATGGTAGGGAAACGAAACAAAAATGGAAAGATGAAGGGGAAGCCATAGAGTTTGTGACGTATCAAGTATAAAATCATTTGATTGATGGGTAATAATTATATTTAATGTTATTGAGAATAATATTTTGTGGTGAAAATTAGCCTAATACCAGTTTGTTTGATAACTCTTAAGTAAACCAGGTATATTTACAGAATACCATCAGGATTGAGATTCATATATTCTGCAAAGTATTTTCCTACTTTAGACCATACCGCCTGAATGGTTTTATGTATTATGATGTTTTGTCCCTACAGATTTGTAAATCTTTATGAGTGTATATTAAAAAATTGTACGTTTTAAAATAGTCGTATGAGGATCCATTATGTCATTTTATACCTTCTAGAATCACCATACTTGAATTTAACGAATTAAAGGGATTGTGCTAACTACTTTACAAACTTTCAGGTTACTATTATTTTAGTGATTTTCTTCTTTTCTTACGTTTATTCGTTCCAAAAGTCCATTTACATTCTACTTTACTAAATACTAACTGCAGACTCCTATCTTTGAAGATTCATACCACAATTTTGGGAAATAAGTAAGATAGTGTATAACTGTACCAAGAAGAGACAAACTTAGGGGATGAATACTATCCAAAAAGGTTCATCAGGCTTAAGAAAATTGGCTGCTCATTCGGTCTTACTTGTGGAATCGTGGATGCTAATCACAATACAGGGTCGGATTTTGCTTTTGTTGTTGTTGTTGAAAACATTAATGTAAATTGCACAGGTGATGTCATCATCGGGACCTGCAATCAGGCAATGAAGAGTATATCAAAGAATCAACTTACTCTCATGTTTCCCATCTCGTCATTATGAATTCTGGAACCCAAAACAATAATGAGCTTAGTTATAACACATCACGGTATGTGATAGATATTCCAACCCAAGTTCTATATACTGCGAAATTAAATCTAGGCTATATCGAGGATGTCAAAAAAGAATAAGGCCGACCTTAAGTGTAGATAAGAATTCTTAACTAGGAAAGTTGCTGTACCCACATTATTGACATCATTATTAAACGGTACGAAACTATTGATGGTCTGTTATATCAGGATTACAAGGATTTAATTGTTGATAAATTGTATATTTGTGGCAATCACATTTGTCAGCAATTGTTTAAGTGATTTCATGAATCTCCTGCGGTTGGTCGTGGTGAAGCAAGTCGAACTATAGTAAGTTTGTCTCCCCGCTGTTCTTGGTCAAATATGAATGTAAGCATCAGAAAATATGTAAGAAGCTGTACCAGATGCCAAAGGTACCAAACACAGAGCAGCTAAACAATTCTAGTGCATAGACAGCTTTAAGTGTTAGAGAAGGTTATTAATCTAGATTTTATTCAGGCATGTAGTAATATTGAGGTTGTCATATGTCAATTATCAAAGGTGTCACATTTTTTTCCTTGCAAAAAGACAAGTAAAAGTAAAGAAATTATTGGTGGTAATTGGTGTAAATAATTCCAAGCATTGATATATGTTTAATAGTTTTAA
Source organism: Monosporozyma aquatica (assembly GCA_030571515.1). Taxonomy (NCBI): domain Eukaryota; kingdom Fungi; phylum Ascomycota; class Saccharomycetes; order Saccharomycetales; family Saccharomycetaceae; genus Monosporozyma; species Monosporozyma aquatica. The sequence goes on from JAJLXW010000007.1 coordinate 10,085, forward strand.
ATTTTTTTCGTTTTTCAAGTTTTGTTTTGAAAAGTTACCTATCAGATCTGTTCAGGTAAAAAAAATAGATAGCTTTCAAATAAACAAATCTGTAAAACCAACAAAATCCAGCATAAGTAGAGACTACAACAAAGGAAAAAAAAACCTTGTCCTTAACTTACCTCCCAGAAGGACATGAATCATGAATGCAATTTTTGAGAGAGGGGGGGGGGAAGGATACAAGCGGGAAATACAGTAACACCCGCTCCCCTTACTCGCCTCTAACAGTCCCAGTACTCCCTTACTGCCCCCACCCCCTTTATCATGAATGTATATTCCACATTCCTTATTCATATTATTCATATATATCTATATAATATATCTATATATTACCGTCCTCCCCCTTTGCGCAGACCCTTAATCATCACACACGACCGCCTCGCTTGACTCTCCTAATGTTGTAATAAAAGAGACAACAGATTACCAGATCGGGTAATTATTGTCCCAAAGATTCTATTGTCATGCACTAGAACAATACACATGCATGTGTCAATGCAGAGATCCGACAGTACTATTGTCCTGCACATGCAGGATACCGTAACGGGAAACTTAAAGAGGACC
>JAJLXW010000008.1:0-10818 GCA_030571515.1 Monosporozyma aquatica
TTATCTGAAGAGAAGAAAGAAGAAGAGTGGTGATGGACAGAGTCTGCGGGAAGCTGACTCGTGCGGAGATTGCCGAAACGGGCAACCCGCCATTTTCCTGACTCTGGATTTTGGGTTCTGGGGAAGAGTCAAAACAGAGTGGATATTATCGTTGTGTACGGAGGCATTTTTCAGCCGTGCGGTCATGTGATTTTGTCTGTATCACGTGACTGTGTCTACCTGAAAATTTTGTTGTTTGAACTGGAAAAAAAAAATGAAGTACATTGAAGTGATGAGATGAGATGGGATGGGATGAAAGGAGATGACGTGAGGTAAATATATATATATATATAGATATAGATATTATTATATCCCCGAGTGGACTCGCTAAATACGGAATAATGGTGCAAAAAGCTTTAAAAGTGAAATCAAAACCAAAAGATCCACGTCGTGTGACTAAGAAACAGAAAAATTTAAGGAAAGCTGCACCACTTATAATTAAATCTAAAAAGAAACAATTGACATATTTAAAGAAATTAAATCGGACCGCATCATTGACTGCTTCTACAGAAAAATTAGTAGCCAGTAAAGTGGGTCATTTAGAACTATTAAAGGGAACAAGAAAGGAAATTGAAAGAGCTAACAAAAAAAAGAAATAATAATCAAACTTATATTATGCATATATATATATATCAATTAGCTTCATCTTTGTACATTATTTTATAAAATATATCAAGCAATAATAATATTAATTTTAATTTCATATATAAATATATAATCTTTTTAGTAATATTTACATGCAAAGGAAAGTCCGTACATACTATCTTTGATAGGGCCATAGATTATCTAATATGACATTTTGTATTAAAGAATATAATTGGGATGATATCCAATATAAGGACAACAAGATAGCACTCTGTGAGGAAACACCCATCATGAATATACATCCTATTCTAGAAATGTTTAATACACTCTTCATCGCTTGATTCATTCGTGATTGATCATCTCTATATACATCTAATCCAATATTATCTGTATTTCGTCTAGATATCATCTTACCATTATATTCCACATTTAATAGAGAAAATGCACCCAAAACCACCGGAATAATAACAGGATGATCAATCCAAGGTCCAGTTAAATCAATTTCATGCCAAGAAAATGACTCGAACCATTGTTTTGTAGACCTTTCAATCTCTAATGATGTTAAACTTCTTATACTTAAAGATACAGTGGTCCATAACGGGATTTGTACAAGAGGTAATAAAACATTTTTCCACATTGAAACATTATAAGTTTTAAATAATTGCTTTTGACGTTTTCTACTCTCTTTTAATGCCAAAATTTGGATTTGATCAGGAGTTAATCCCTTCTTGTTTGTACCCTCATGGGAAGTTTGTTGATTATTGGCAACCAATGCTAATCTGGATTTTATAATTGGGATACTACTTTGTGACACTTTCCTTAACTCTTGTTGTTTCACAATCCTCTTCCTTTGAAGTATACTAAGGGGTAATGTGCATATAGTTCTTAATGTGAAAGTGGTTAATGGTACCAACACTACCCAGGGAATCCCACTGACTTCATGGACCGTAGTGAATAAATCTGAAATTGTACTTGTGAATATACTACGGTGAATAGCAGGCAGTCGGATATATTTATTCTTTATTAATGGCAATATCGGTACCTGCCTTGATGCATTCAGAAGTAACGACGATCTAGCCAACATTTTTTGGTTTTATCCCATATGTCGGGATTAGATTAAAAATAGTAATAAGATGTCAATTATTTTGACCCTCTACTACCCACTGTTGTACATAAATCAATCTTTACATGCATTAAACGTTTTTTGTTTTTTGGTTTCTTTTTGATTACTTACTTACACAATGTATATGATATATAATATTTCGACGCTTCTTTATGCAGGTTTAATCATGTAACCAGGCTAGTATACAAATAATAATGGATTGGCAAAACATCATATATAATGACATCCTTCACTCCACTTGACTACCATCTCTTGGTTTATAATGCGGTAATAATTCTACCACTTCAGCTGGCAATCTACCATCAACTTTGATGGCATACATACCAGGTATATTCATATCCACACTCAGCCACTTAGCCACCCATGATTTAGTAGGTTTACACATCCCCACAAGACCTTCGAAAGATGGAGATGTACATTCCATGCTAGACACTCCAGCTTCTTCAAATATACCTTGACAATTTGGACATCCGTCCCTATTAAATTCATTGGTAGTTTGAACTATCCCACATAACATGCACGCTCTTTCACTAGACATCTTCTTATTCTGTTAATTAGATCGAAACCTATAATATATATCCACAGTTCTTATTAACCTGTAGAAATATGAGATTATTTTGCAATATCTTGTAGCCTCTCTATGGCATTCATTGTAGATAGTTTTTTTCAATCTTCAATTTTGGTAATATTGAAATCCAAAAAGAAAAAACAAAGAAGCGAAGTGATCAGGTGACTACAAAACTCAACTTAATATAATGCTTATCCGAAAGGAGTACAACCTAAGAACCTTACCGAAGGATATACTATCCTTTGAAAAAGTTACAATTTTATCGAAAGTAGTTAGATTTTTTTTTTTTTTTTTTTTGGTTTATTTATGTTCATATATACATTTCTATATTGTACCTATTCTAAAAGAGCAGAAAAAAGAGTTTATGTTTTAAGATAATAAAATCCATCTTCTCTTAATTCTAAATCGGTTTCAACGAATTTTGGCACTTCTCCGCCTTCATCAGCTGGTTTACTACTATCGTATAATATAATACCATTACCCAAAGCATGTTCCTTTTCATTTTTCTTATAAAGATATAAAACTGCAAATGTCCATAATCCATAAATGGCACCAAATATTAACGAGACAATATAACCAGTCTTAAACTTGGGAGATTCAACCGTGGGCCATGCTAATTTGGGGATCCAAGCGTATGTAGATTGTGAAATGGAATAAATGGCAATCCATGTCACAGCTTTAATCTGTGGATCAAATCTTAAAAAATCATTAATAAAGGACCAAAGACAGGGTGATGCAGCAACACTAAAATATGTGGTTAAGAAAGCAAACCATTTGGCAGAATGGGAAACGTCCCACTTAATTAAAATTGCACATGATATTGTATTCATTATTGCAGCAAAAACCATGAAAATCCATTTACAATGAAATAAATCTGCACCAAGGGCACAAAAGAAGACATATGCAAAACCTAAACACGCTGGTAAGACACTTAAATTATTAACTTGAACAATCGAATAATTTGTATTTGATTTTAACCATAGAGTGTAAGACCCACTATAAGCAGTCATATTATTCCATGAACAAAGATCAAATATGCATAAAACCCAGAAGGTTGGTTTACCCAGTACAGCTTTCCAAATGGATTTATGCCATATGGGTTTCAATTTATCCTTATTGATACCATCTTTAATTTGATTTCTCTTATTTCTTAATCTAGCAATCTTAATCTCTTCATCAGTTAGAAACAAGGAATAACATTGAGCAGGGACGCCAGGGACTACAAAGAATCCAATGATAGCAGTAGGTAACGAAATTGCCATAGCATCAATTAAAAACATCCATCTCCAACCAGCTAATCCATTAACACCATCCAAGGAGGCAAATATTCTACTTTGTAAAAGACCCGAGGTGACACTACCTAAAAGGTTCCCACAAAAGAATAAACAAACACGAGAGCTTAATTCATCAGGAGCATACCAGCAACCCATAATATATTGAGACACGGGGTAATATGCAGCACCAAAGGCATTTAAAATGAATCTATATCCTTGTAATTCACTTAAACTCTTGGCTCTATAACATGCAAATGTAAACCATGTCCATCCCATATCCATTATCGGTAATAGGATATGGGGTGGGAATCTTGGTAATAAATACATGAATGGTAATTGAAACACAATGGACCCAACGTTCGATATGGTAGAAGTATTAATATAATCATTGCCCTTCATTTTTAAATCTTCTTTCATATTAGACACATAAGCATTGGTCAAATTATTGGTGTCAACAGATTTAGACCAAGATAATAGAAAGAAATAAAAAGTGATCAAAATATCAATCTTATAAAGTAATTTCCGTTCAGCTGGATTTTGAGTGGTATGATTGGGATAAATGAATTCATACCATTTACGAGACTTTTTATATTGTTTATTGACACGGTATTCAAATTCATTAAAGAATTTCCACCATGGTCTATTAGCCTCATCTCTCAATTCATAGGGAACGTTTTCCACTAATTGATTATACCTATGAGTGATTTTGGCATATGGGTCAGAAGAGTTATTACTATCATTAGCATCCTCAGCATCATAATTTGGTAGATCAATTGAGTCGACACTCTTACTCTTAGCGATGACATCCGATGCCTTAGAGGGCCTTTGCATGACGTTTTCCTCGTCATCAGTAGTCTCTTCACTATCATTTAAACTTACCATAACACTATTATTAATATGGTCTTCAACAATAATATCATCTGGTATAACCCTTAAGTGTGGGATAAATCTTTTCCAACCTGTCGCCATTTTTATTTTCTCAATCTTCTTTCTGATACTTATTTGGTGATACTGTTATTTTTATAGAAGCTGTTAATATTTATTTAGAATCAGATACTCTTTCTTTGGGAACTTATATATCTATCTTTAGTCTGCTTTTATACGTTTTGAAATGGAATAATCTTAGAAATTGTGCCCAGTGTTATATCATAGTCACATTCACAAACCAGATGAGAATGTACATCACCGACTTGACATCATTAGCTTCAACAACCTATACGCAGGATATAAAGGAGAGGTCGAATGTGAAAGAATGGCTCTATAATGCCCACATATGGGACTCTTATCAAGAATAGTCACATTTTATTTTTTTTTTCATCTCATCGAATTTTCTTTCTTTCTGTGAGATAGCTGTACTCATTACCGTTTTAGGAAATGAACATTCGTGGTCTCAGTACTCACCTTCCTAAAAGGGCAATGGATCACCAGGACTCAGATCTGGCGCAATGGGCGGCTAACCTGATAACCCTGGGGCCAAGATGCTAGAGCATAAGGTTAACCAGGTGTCTCCGGCGGTTAGGATAGTGGTGGAATGAACAGGTACCTAGGATATAAACCGGTTTGGATATGTTTAATTAGTCATAACAGTGGGTTTCCACCAGAGGGAAGGGAAAGAACGGCATCGTAACTCTCCAGAAAATTGAATGGCACGACTGAAATGCATGATCACTTCTATCCTCCCTCTTGTTATGATTCATGCATGCCAAAGAACTCACTCTCTGCCATGCTAGTCAAGGCTTGACTCGAGATAGGATAGTGTAAAGAGTGAAGCGCCCTAATTTCTTAACATCCAAACCCTAGACTCTAAGACATTACCCGCCCAAAGTGAAAAATTTTCGTCTTTTTTTTTTTTTTTTCAACGACGCAAACGACGTTTCGGGAAATATAAATAGAGGCCGTGGTATTAGAAAAGGTAACTTAGTAAATCACACACTTTGACATTTCCTCTTTTTTCCAAACAAAATCGAACAAACTAAGTTTTTTAATCCACCCAGTTTCCATACAGTATGTGGAAATCGACAACCTATAGTCAATTGGCTAAATAGCTAACAGGGTAGATGGGTGGCTTTGTTTCCCAGTTTGTCAGAATATATGTTATTAGAATCAAAGTTAATTATGTTCCCAAAAAATATGTCTTCCTTTACAATTTGTTAGAAACAGTTTTTAAGTAAATATTGTTCCTGTTCTGTCGAACAGCAGTATCTTTACAGGAATCATAAACTTTGATACCTTAATAACTATATCTACTTATACAAGATATTTTTGCATTGTAACTCCTCTTTTAGGTAAGAGGATACTTATAATCAAATATTTTTTGGCTAACATTTATCTTCCCCTATAGCTATTCCGCTGGTCCATTATTCATCTTTTGTTCTACTAACATTTCCCCTTTGCTTTTTTACATATAGAATTCAAATTCAAAAAAATGACTCGTTCTTCTGTTTTAGCTGATGCTTTAAATGCCATCAACAACGCTGAAAAATCTGGTAAGCGTCAAGTCTTAATCAGACCATCTTCTAAAGTCATCATCAAATTCTTACAAGTTATGCAAAAGCATGGTATGTCTTCCTTTCCTCTTTAACAATATTTTATCAATTTGGGTCTATATGCTGGGATTCGAAAGAGAAACAACAATTTTTTTATGTTTTATTTCTACCTTCTATATGTGTCAACAAAAAGTTATACATTTCCTATCTCTTTTTATGAGGTTCCCGGGTTGATAACTGGATGGTTTGTCGGTTTTATTTTTTTTTAAATAATAATAATATCTGTCCCTTACTGTCTTTTAATTATCCGGAATAATAACTAACGAGTGGAAATGCTTCTTACACGGTGTCATATGATAAATTTTCTCTTTATTGAGAATTTTTATATTAATATATTTTACCGTTTACTTTTCCTCTACATTTTACACAACCTTTTTGTACACAATATGAAGAAGGAGGATTTTCAAAAAAAAAAGAAAGTGTTCTCTTTCAAAAAGTATATTGGTTAATTACTTACTTTCTTTTTTCGTTCCCTTCCTTAATATTGACCCTTTCGATATCGCTGCGTCTTTACTTTGTCCCATTGTTACTAACATTCTCTTATTTTTTTTAATTGTTATTTTTATTTTTTTTAACAGGCTACATTGGTGAATTCGAATATATTGATGATCACAGATCCGGTAAGATTGTTATCCAATTAACCGGTAGATTAAACAAATGTGGTGTTATTTCTCCAAGATTTAACGTTAAAATTGGTGAAATTGAAAAATGGACTGATAATCTTTTACCAGCTAGACAATTCGGTTATGTTATCTTAACCACTTCTGCTGGTATCATGGATCATGAAGAAGCTAGAAGAAAGCATGTCTCCGGTAAGATTTTAGGTTTCGTTTATTAGATTTCTTTGTCAAATTGATCTATAAATTATATATACCATTTTAAATAATAATATTAATAAAAAGAAAAAAAGTGAAAAAGTATAAACATCGCCTCTTCTCTTTTTATAGAGGACTTAAACTAAAAGGAATCAGAAATTTCATTAAAATTACATAAAAGATCAAATAAATAACTTGATATATATCTTTAAGTTCCAACAAAAAATAAGAAGGATGTACGGAAAAAAACAAAATTCTAAATCCCAAATAGTTGTGATGGTGAAGGTAATTGTACTGCATTTTCAGAGTAATCTTCACTATTTCTATGACTATTATTCATTGTTGGTGTTTCACTATGATTCACAACTTGATCAAGTGAATTGTCGATATTGTTCAATGTATGTGAGCTACTAATACTTCCGCCAGCGGATCTATTGAAAAATTGGGTATTAGATATCATTGTGGGACCTCCAGCCATTATAGCAGTGGAAGGTACACTTGCATTAACATAAGAATGCATAATTGGATGTCTAATTGCATTGTTATTATTGTTACTATTGTTATTACTGTTACCATTAGTAAGGTGAGCCGAATTTAAAATGTTTATTCCATTAGTTTGTTGATTGTTACCATTTGAACCAGCCAAAATGGAAGCACTTGGTGGGATAATTGGTAAAGAAGCTCTTCTTTTCTTATTCATTGGACTTGTAATAATGGCCTCTCTAAAATTATAATTATTCAAAATATTAAAAGAATAGTTGTTGTTACTCTTACCATTATTAGTAGTATTATCATTGTTAGTAGTTAATGTCTTTGTAATACCGTTATTTGTACCACTTATATTTGAAGAATTATTACGTGTCGTTGACAACACTGTAGAATCCATTTGAACAGGGTCAAAATTTAATGGTGGTAATAAATAATTTTTACCATCTTCAGTGACAGAAATTACAGATGATCTTCTTCTTGCAGTATATGGAGATAATGACATTGGTGATGCCGCTAATGTAAGTGATGGTCTACCACTTGAATTTGGTTTAGAGATGGAGTTACCACTTGATGAGATTGATGTTGCCTTTAACACTGGAGAGGTGACCACGGGATTGGATGTTGAATTTAATGCAGTATAAAGTGAATTGAAGGTCACTGGGGGTTTATTTTCCATAATCATATATCCATTAACATTAGTATCATTATCCATTGAGAAATTAATATTATCATGGTTAGCAATATTATTCAAGATATGGTTACTGGTATCTAAATCATCATCTTGATGCGTAGTCTTAATAAATTCAATTATCTTAAATTTCTCAGGGTTTGGTAAATCAGGTAATGATAATAATTTATTTAAGATTAACTCATTCTTAATGAAAGAGATGGTACGGTTTAATAAATAATGATACCCTAAATATTCAATAGTGTCTCTTTCAAAGACGATCTTATTTAAATCTCGTTCGATTAATTTATCAGTATCTACATTTTTCTCCACATTCATGATATAAGTGGACATAAATTTGTTCACTGAATCCAATTCTAATTTTGAAGAAGTGGATACAGGTGGACCATCCATCTTATAAATGATAATATACCACACATATAGTAATAATTGAACAATTGGGTTTAATAGAAAGGCATTCAATCTGGTTTTATTGTTTTCCGAGGATTTATTTAATTCATAAGCAAATAATTTCAATTGGATTAAAAGGACATCTATGATTAAAGGTAAGAACCTGAAGAATCTGGTGTCTAAATTTGTTGGATTAATATTAGTTCTTGTTGGTTTTGGAGTTGGATATCTTGTTGTAGATGGACCCAATGTTAATAAAATTATGGGTAATGAACAAATGGATAAGTTATTATTTATTGTCATTGAATCGAAAAAGGTTCTATCCGTTAAATTACTTTCCAAAAACCATGTTTTTTTATAGATATAACCTGTATTTGACAAATTTCTTAAGAATTCAAACCATGTAGTTTCTAATAATAACCAATGAGAAATTGAAGTTGGAATTAATGAATAATCTTTAATAATAGATTTAAATTTTGGTGGTGCTATCGAGATTAATAGATTCCGTTTCCACATGTCAATATGATCGATGGAATGATTTAAATTTAAATAATTATTGTTATTATTATTATTATTATTATTATTATTATTATCAGTTTGAATAATTTTTTCTTCTTCAATGTTGTTATCTTTCCCACTATTCTTTTGTAATCTTATAAAAGTCAATTCATCAGTTAATTGTTCGTTCACTTCAAGAGAATAACACTGATTAATCTTAATGATCAAATTGTGTAAATCTTCCATTGATTTAAAATTTCCTAATGAAACAATCATATTTTTATTTAATAAATCATTGTTACAGGCTTCTAAGTATAATAATGATGGTAATGAAATTAAAGTTGATTGTGGGATATAATTATTAATTAAATGATCAATATTTGATTGAATTAATTGTTTAAATGGTGGGAACGGATGTGTCACGAGTTCATTATTAATTAAATTTTCATAAATCTTGGAAGATAATTCATTGAAACCATCTCTATTTAACAATTGTAAAGTTGATACCCAAATTATAATTAATGAATTATAATCGAATTGACTGAAAAGGGTAGGTTCCGTGGGTTCCGTAAGTGGTGGCTGTGGTGTACTGTTTTCATTTTGTAAAAAATTGAAAAACACGGATTGATATTCGGGCAATACAATTTTAATTAAATGGTGACGATTTAATGATTCTAAATTTTGTTGGATAAAGACAAATAATAATAGTGATAAAGATATTATTTGTTCATTTGCATTATGATGATTTTGTGACTTGATGGCCAGATTCCATAAATGATTCCAAAAATCTTGATTGAAGGGGGTGTTATCTAGTAGTAATCCTATATATGTTATTGTGAGTGGGAGGAGAGGCACGGTATTATTATCATTTGTCAATGCCCATAATTGATCTAAATTATGGAAAGAATGAGTTAAATAATGTAAAAATAAGAGATTATTAATATTTGATTGGGGAGGGGGAGGGGTATGGGTAGAGATAGATGATGAAGTTGGGGGTGTGGATTTAATGATATGATTAGCTTCTTTATAACTCATGATATATTTAAACCCTTGATTGAATAGAAGAATAATATTAAATGCATTAAATTTGTTCCATCTCCAGATATTATTATCGTGCTCTTTATTAATTATATTATTATTAATAAAATCGATCCATTTCATATCATTAATTTGAATCAAAAGAGGTAGTGTTGGTTTGGTAGTGTTGGTATATGGTGGTTGCTCTAATTTTATTATATTTTCTTGTTCCCTTTGTAAAGAGGTGGATAATTTTTGGTAAGTGTTCTCTACATTATTATGATGTTGCATAATGGTTTCATTAATTGAAATTGGGGTATTTTCTTCATATTTAATGAAAAATTTAATTAATTTATCTAATAATATTTCTTGTTCATGTGAAAGGGATGATGTAGAATCGTCATGTTTATTTTTATTATTTTTCCCCTGTCTCTTATTATTATGATAATGTTGATTTGAATACATTTCTATATCAATATTTAAATTTCGTACAATATCCATAATATCGGCATCACTGTGTGTTTGATTATTATTATTATTATTATTGATAAAATTTAAAAATTGATCTTTATTATTTAAGATAATATTTTTATGTACAGTTTTAACATGTCTTTGTACTAGATCTCTTCTAACGAATGAATGTTTACATAATTTGCATTGAAATGGTTTATAGCCTGTATGAGATCTTTCGTGTCTTGTTCTATGTTCTGATCTTGAAAATGCCTTAGCACAAAATGAACAAATATATTTTCTTTGAGATACAACCATTATGAATATGTGTTGTGG
>JAJLXW010000034.1:0-19558 GCA_030571515.1 Monosporozyma aquatica
TGGTGGTTCTGATATGCCAGGTTCTGAATTAGCTGATTTCGTGGAAAACGCTGATGGTTTCGCTGAAGTTTTCCCACAACATAAATACAGAGTCGTCGAAATCTTACAAAACAGAGGTTACTTAGTTGCTATGACCGGTGATGGTGTTAACGATGCTCCTTCCTTAAAGAAGGCTGATACTGGTATTGCTGTCGAAGGTGCTACTGATGCTGCTAGATCCGCTGCTGATATTGTTTTCTTAGCCCCAGGTTTATCTGCTATTATTGATGCTTTAAAGACTTCTAGACAAATTTTCCACAGAATGTACGCTTACGTTGTTTACCGTATTGCTTTATCCTTACATTTAGAAGTTTTCTTAGGTTTATGGATTGCTATCTTGGATACTTCCTTAGATATCAACTTAATTGTTTTCATTGCCATTTTCGCTGATGTTGCCACCTTAGCTATTGCTTATGATAATGCTCCATACTCTCAAAAGCCAGTCAAGTGGGATTTACCAAGATTATGGGGTATGTCTATCATCTTAGGTTTAATTTTAGCTATCGGTTCTTGGATTTCTTTAACCACCATGTTCTTACCAAAGGGTGGTATTGTCCAAAACTTCGGTTCTATTGATGGTATTATGTTCTTAGAAATCTCTTTAACTGAAAATTGGTTAATTTTCATTACTAGAGCTGTTGGTCCATTCTGGTCTTCCATTCCATCTTGGCAGTTATCTGGTGCTGTGTTCGCCGTCGATGTCATTGCTACTATGTTCACATTATTCGGTTGGTGGTCTCAAAACTGGACTGACATTGTTACTGTCGTCCGTGTTTGGATCTGGTCTATTGGTGTCTTCTGTGTCATGGGTGGTGCTTACTATGAAATGTCTGAATCTGAAGCTTTCGACAGATTAATGAACGGTAAGCCAATGAAGGAAGAAAAGAACACTAGATCTGTTGAAATATATTAGCTGCTATGAGAAGAGTCTCTACTCAACACGAGAAGGAAAACTAAACTTGATTGTTTATTTCAATCCTTATCTCATTTTTTTTCTCTTACTTTAATTCAATGAAGTAATATTTTACTTTATTAAACATATTTTTATTTCATTTTTATTTCTATGGGAACTGATACATTTTTACATTCAGTCTGCTTTTCCTAATTGTTGAGTCTCTTCTGTGGTTTTGCTGCTACTCTTTTTACCGCTTTTTCCTTTATTCAAGGTGCTTCTAATTGGTTTTATTGATCTGATTTTTTTCTAATTCACACACACACACATACATATTAGAATTTGATCTTCAATATACTCTGGTTTTTTACTTTGGTTGTTAATGGTATTTTACGTTTACACACACACACACACTAATGTATCTACCGTCGCTAATAAATTTCCAAGTATTAATCATATTGTTTCCCTTGGATTACTATCAAGAAGTGGTTGAATGGTTGCTTCATACAATCAAAAGTGGCATTGACTTTTAGTGAAAGAGACTTTTCTTAATCTTCTAATATATTAATTTGCACACACAAATCACATTTTTCTTAATACTTTATCGAAGAAACACACAAATTCTAATTCACACACACACATATTCACACAACTAATTCAAATAATTTGTCGTTTTTTTTACCTTTCATTATTTAATCATTTAGTTAATATTTAATTTTTGTATAATTTTGCACACACTAATTTATTCATTTGTAAACAAGTTTTTTCTTATCTCTTTCTTTGAGTAGTAAATACCACACAAATTTAACGCTGAACCTGCCTTAGCTCAACCTTTCCCTTGCTATCCTATTGGGGTCACAGCCTTTCTTGGTGAAACTATATGCCAACTCATTTCTGACGGCTGATTACATTTCTTTAGTATTTTTTTTCAAATAAAAAAAAAAATTCGAACCGCTGAGAAAGAATTAAGACAAAACCTGCTGGCAGATAGTTTAATTACTTTGCTCAAGGTAAAGACATCACAACATCACAACCGGTATTTCATTTAATAGAGAAAAGAGAATAAAAGTGAATAAGGCCATTTACATTCCTTCTTACGTTTCTAATTTCCTTTAGATATCATCCTTTTTCCCTTCATATCCGCATCCATTTTTAATTGTATATTATTGTTTTATTTCTCTCCCCATATATTGTATTTTAGCTCAGATAATACATTTTAATAATATTATTGAATCGTTTCCATTACATTTATAATAAATATTCATTGTAAATTAGTTAGATTATTGTATTGGATTAGACACGGAAAGCCGAAAGACAAAAAAAAGATCATCACTAGAGAGATAGATAATATTTTGCTGTGTAAACTTTTTTTTGTATAGGATTCCTCGTTTTTTAATTAGCTTCATTCGGCAGTGCATACAACTTTATCTTTGTATATTATCAACTAACCTTTATCTTCTCAATTCTTTTTGTTCAGGTGTTTCTTTACGGTAACATTACGTTTTAAACCCTAGCCTTTCTTTTTATTGATTATTGCTCATTTATAATGATATCTAAGAAGGAAGCACAATCAAACGAGACTGCTCCTTTGAATAGTCCTATTGACTCAACTGCTGAAGTTAAGGCAGCCTTAGATCAGCTACATCTAGATGTAGCTGATTCTACCACGGTTAATAACAATATTGCTTCTGTTCCTGCCTCTTTAGATAAGACTACTTTTACTCCAGGTACTATAGAACAAGGTCCAAACAGTAATGCACCTTTAATGAATATGAGTTTCCATTATTCTGAAATGATGAATTTACCGCAATATCAACAGACCACTTTTGTTCCTATGCCAGACTTCCAAAAAAATAATGGCAGCAATCCGGCACCATTGTCAAATAATAAGGGTATGCAGATGCCATTGTTTCCAAATATGCATGGCCCGGATGGAAATAATCTGAATCCATATGGTATGCTACCATTGCCTCCATTAATGCCTCCTACTACTGAACCAAATACATCTCCACATTGGCCAGGTTCCAATGTTCCTAACTTTTCTCTAACAAATTCAACTGCAGACTTAGACCCTGAAGATTCTTCTGCAATCGAAGATGGCGTACCAGCAATCACCAAGAAGACACCAGGTGCTGCTACTATTGGTATCAGAAGGAAGACTTTTCATGCTATTTCGACTAAAGATTTAATTGATAGCACCAACTCCAACTTAGCTGCAACAAATACTGAAAATGACGGCAATCAGGGAAACTTTGGAGACGAAGCCATATTGCAAAATAATACCACTTCCCTCGGTATTTCTTCTAATGTGGGTGCTAAAACACGGACTATGTCTACTTCAGTAGGTGGTTCTGAACGTGAAGGTGTCTTTTTACCTCCTACTAACTCTGTGGAACTAACAGGAAAACCACCAAAGAAGAGCAACGAAAAGTTGGATAATGAAAAATTAAAGGATATGAACAATCCAAATACCTATGCAGCAGCATATCCTTATGGTGGTCCATTGATGCATAATAATCCATTGCTCGGTGATACTGGTAATATGACTCCTCCATATCCAGGTGGCATGCATTCTCCATTTCCTGGAAATTTTGATTTTGGTTCTCCTTTCCACGGTTTCTCTCCCATTTTAGGTGGACCAACTCCACCATTACATGGACAATCTCCAATCCCACCAATGGGACTTTCCCCTCTTCCAAGAGGTCCAATACCTGATATGGCAGGAATGCCAAAGAGGGAAGATGGTAATGCTGAGGGCGAAGCTGGAAAGGTAACTAATGAGAATTCTAATGCTATGCAATTCCATTTCCCAATAATGCAAGCGGGGCATAGTAGTAGTCCACCACCATGGTTATATGGTAACCCACCATTCAACCCAATTATGGGTTCTCCTCACAGTCCACATCCTCATCATACTCATGGTCCCATACATGTAGTGGGTGGTAATCATGGTAAAGGATACACTCGTAACAACAATGGTGGTGAAAGAGGTAACTATTTCAAGGGTAAAAACAGAAATCATGATCCACACTTCTATAATGAAAATAGACGCAAAATGGAGGACTCTTCCCGTTTTGCAGATGCTACTTTAGAGGATTATGTGGGTAATGTTTATTCTCTTTGTAAGGACCAGTATGGTTGTCGTTTCCTACAAAAACAACTTGATGTTGGTGGAAAAGAGGCTGCTGATATTATATTTGAGGAAACTAAGGATCACATCATTGAATTAATGACTGACTCATTCGGTAACTATCTTATCCAAAAATTAATCGAGAGAATTACTTTCGAACAAAGAAAGGCCTTATCTACTGTTGCAGCTCCGTTTTTTGTCGATATCGCACTTAGTGCTCACGGTACAAGAGCATTACAAAAACTAATCGAATGTGTCGATACCGCTGAAGAAGCTCAAATTATTGTTGATGCATTACGCAACTGCGTAGTTGTTCTAAGTAAGGATTTGAATGGTAATCACGTCATCCAAAAGTGTTTACAAAAATTGAAACCATGTGATTTCCAGTTTATTTTTGATACAGCCTATGAGAATTCCTTGGAAATTGCTACTCACAGACATGGCTGCTGTGTTCTTCAACGTTGTTTAGATTTTGGTACAAAAGAACAGTGCCAGAAACTATGTGATAAATTACTATCGAATATTGATAAACTAACATTGGATCCATTTGGTAATTACGTTGTCCAGTATATTATCAATAAAGAAACTGAGAAGAATGATTACGACTACACCTATAAAATTGTCCATCTTTTGAAGCCAAAGATTACTGAACTATCTTTACATAAGTTCGGTTCTAATGTTGTTGAGAAGATTTTAAGAACTCCAATTGTTTCAGAAACAATGATAATGGAGCTACTAAAGAATGGTGGTGAGAAAGATATTCAAATTTTGTTAAATGACAGTTACGGTAATTATGTATTGCAGACAGCATTAGACATTTGCCATAAACAAAATGACTATTTGTACGAAAAGTTTTCAAGCATTGTCACCCCGTTATTAGTTGGCCCTATTAGAAATACTCCCCATGGGAAAAGAATTGCTAGTATGCTAAACCTGTCAAAACCTGCGCCAGTGTAAACTATCTGGTTATTCATAACTATACTAAGATATATTTTATCCAGTTTTTGGCTAAGTTCATCTTTTTGCTGTACATTAAATAATTGTTTTTATCAAGGTATATAAACACTTTTACTATTCAATTTAATAAAGCATCATCGACCTTGCGATGAGTGGCAAATTAACTTATTTTAAATAAACTGGTTTTGTAATTCTTGACTATTTAGTTGCTTGTATATAAGTCACCCCACAATGCGTTATAAAGGTCAGTTAAGTCGTTATTTTCAACGAATTCATCCAAAGTACCTAAATTATACGCTGGTGTTTCAAAGGTCCCATCCAATAATGGGAAGTTTTGAGGCTCGTTTCCAGGCACAAACCCAGTAGCTGCATTTTGAACATTGGTCATTGCAGATGCGGACAAAACTGAAGAACTGACTGAAGATCCTTTTGGTGTTAAACCGAAACGATTATATACTTGGGAGTACCGTTTTGGAAACGACCCTATTGAATTAGGTGAATCATGATTCATCATTATATCATTGCCAGTATTCAAGCTAGCTACAGTATTGTTGATGATCTTATCTCCTGGAAATGGTTTTTCATCCGATATACCCTCATTAACGCCAATATAGTTTAGCATTCTTCTGATCTTAATATGAAAACCGGATTTAGCGACCGGTCTCATTAAATACCTATAGGGCCATGCTTTGGCATCACAACAGGCAGTTAATAGTGGAAGAATTTCGGGTGCGATTTTCTCCAAGTCATCAGTCAATTCCTGTAAGCCTTTTTTCTTTTTGGTTGCCAGACCTTCAAGTATCATCTTACAATAGACAGCGGTAATAGATAATGTCCTAGTATATGATTTGAAAAGTGAGCTATCAGTAACCTGATGATATTTCTCATTTTCCGTCAATATTGGGAAGGAACCCAATCTACCAAAAACCTTAAACAGGGTTGCTACATCCTCTAAGGTAAAATAATCTGCTAGTTCACGAAGATGGACCATTATAATAATTAGAACAGTGGAGTAATGGTAAAAACTATCAATTAAACTGTAAGTATCATCTATTCTTAAAATAATCCGTGATATACTTCTCCAGTAATCTTGTAGAGTTAAAAGACGAGGGAGCAGAGTTAGGGATGAATCATTTACTCTTGCAGAAAATCTTGCGTCCAGATTATCTAACGTTGATATTAAGGTGGAAAAAATATTGGCAAAATAGATAGAAAATTTCATTGCCTTGATTATATCTTCTTTAGATAAGATGGATTCATACTTAGCTGGATTTTCAGAAATGTCACATATTTTACCCACTTGTTCCTTTACTGCTTTCAATTTTTTCTGTGTTAAATCACTATATTCTAAAATTTCTTTAAAACGCTCAGTTTTCAATAAAGGCGGTAAAGACGCATTTCTAATAGATGTGTAGCGGTCATTTAATAAGACATTAAGATGAAATTCAGAATATATTTGTAAGGCTGCAGCTCTACCATAAAATATTAAGGATTCTACACTCATCGCGTCGAATATTTCGTTTCTTCCCACCTCTGTAACTCTATTTAAGAAATCTTTATTATCCAAAAACCCTACATCACGGAAACATTTCGGTAATAAACATGTCATAACATTATCGTTAATCCCTGAAGTGACACCGGATTTCACTACATTGCCCTTTTCATGACAATATAACTTCCACCAAACATCTCTCTTTCTTTCTGCGTAAAATTCATCAAGCCCAACATAATATTCCCATCTCGAAAGCCCCATATTCAATGCCCGCTGTATAGCAGACCCTAGGACCTTGTGATAACCATGCTTATCGACAGCCCAAACTTGTTGGTCTAATAGCCTAATTAACATTTCCAGATACTCCAATGAACTTTCAGGGTTAAAATACACGTACAAAGTGGAATTATAATAAGTGTATATTAAAGCTAATAATAATTCTCCTTCATCCGAAAAATTTAATAGCTTATTAGTATCAGAAGAGCTTACTGCCGTACCATTATTGTTATTAATGTTATTATAGTCATGTATCACAGGGCTTCCCATCAATGTTTTATCTCTCATGAATTTATCCAATGATTTAATATGGGTATCATACATATCCAGCAATAATTTAAACATCAATACATCATCATACATGGAATCCAATAATTGTTTATTACTAACACCTGTATGATTCTGAACAAAAGGTTGTGGTAACATCTTTATAAGAATGGCGACTAAAGCCTTAGTATTTGTAGAGGATAATGTAGAACCTGTAGATGAAGCAGCTGGTGATGCTGGACCATTTTGGACACAACTACCATTAACAGCATTGTGAGAAGATATTTGTTTGGTGTTAGTATTGTTATTATTTGTATTATTATCCGTTAATGGTGAGTTTGCATTTGAATTTGAGTTTGAGTTTGATATAAGTGGTTGTAAGATTGGTATCTTTTTCATTTGTAAATAACTTTCGATGGGGTTACCAATTGACACTGAATCAACATGGAAATGTGACATTGCCATGTCAAAAAATCTTAAAGTTAAATATAGTGTTTCTTTCATATTTTTACTTACACCTTTACAATGTTCTTTCTTGTGAATAAATTTGGTGAAACATGTACCAATCCCTCTAAGTGAAAATACTTCATACGCAGAATATAAACCAAACATTTCATCCACTACGGGATATTGGGCAATTGTCAATTGAGTAGTATTATCTAAATTATTTGCATTTGAATTGATTAAAGTTTGTTCTAATTGTTTATCACCAGAGATGGCGAATTTTGTAATTGGTACTGTTTCAGAATATTTATTTTTCAAAAGATAAGTTTCCATTGATTTCATGGCTGTTTTATTGACTTCTTTATATTTATTTAGATCAATCTGAGGTTGCCAGTCATTATTAATTTGTGATAATTGTTGCTTTATAGACTTAATAGCACTTATTATAGAAGAATTGTTCTTTAAAGTATCATTTTCTTTCTCTACTAAAGATTCTAAATTGGTCAACTTGTTAAGAATTTTATTCAAATTTGTCAATTGTTTTTCCACATTTGTATTATTCTTGTACACCCCAGTGGTATTTTTAAATATACTAAACTCTTTATCGTCACCACTGCCACTAACAGTATGATTATCTTGATTACTATTATCGGTAGTACTACTTGTTTCACTTTTCAGCTGTACTGCTCTATTGAAAGAATATGGCGTACCATTATTATTAATATGAGTGTTACTATTATGTGTTGTAGTGGCTGTACCAGAGACTAGTGAACCAGGTATAGAAGAAAAAGAGGTCGATGAAGAAGTGGCTGAGTGAGCAATGTTATAATTATTAGCAGTGGTAACATGATTTGAAATAGAAGGAGGAGATGGTGCCATAGAAGGTGCACTGTGGTACTGATAATTATTGTTCAGATTTATTCTAGGCTGCTGAGCTATATTACTTTGAGAATTTGAATGAGATGATGATTTATCGAAATATCTATAGTCGCCACCACTATTATTATTAGTATCATTCGTGACATTAATAGAGGACGGCGATATTGTTGTAGCCCCACTAAATATACATTCACAATTATAAGCCTGACAGGAAGAACATGGTTGCGTTCCTGTACATTTAATTTTCCTCTTTCTGCAACTCTCACAAGCCTTTCTCACCTTACTTCTTGTTGGTTTGTGCACTCTAGCTCCATCTGCTGGCATGCCCACTGATTTGGTCATTATTGTTAAACCGTGTATAGCTGTGTGTATATACCTATCTGTTTATGTCTAGTCCATCCCAGGTCTAACTATATCCATCTGACCTGGCCTTCAACTACTATCACAAAGCCAAATAACTGTCTGACTACTTCCCAACGGAATCTACTTTTTGCGCCACACTGAAAATTAATTTTTCATTGGAAATCTCTCTGTGGAAAATGAGAATGGAAGAAAATCTGAGATCAAGATTAAGCCGAAGATCACCGCATGAAAGCCTTCAGAACCGCAATTTCTATTTCTAATAGGAAGATCTCTAGTTATACTTGGGATTTTAATGTGACAGATTTTGAGTTGGAGTAACACCTGTAATAATAAGCCTTGACACTGGATGTCTTAATTGCTGGATGTCTGTAAACAGGTAAACCTGCCTTTGAAGTGATTCTGTCGCAGTGCTTACCCCATATCTCGTTTAATCATTATACGAAAAACCTCGAGGAATATTTGACATATAAATAGAAGGGCATTCTAGAGGAAAACAACAAGACACAAAATAGAGCACATAAAGGTCTTTAAGAACTCTCTCTATCCTCATACCATCCCAGTTGAACCGAAGTTTGCTGCACACAAAAATGACTGCCAAAGTGCAAAAAGGGAAGGAAGACATCACAAGTGTGGATAATTTGAAAAATTTCTTACCACAGGGGAAATATTTAAAACCTGAAGAAATTGAATATGAATTCGGTGGTACCCTCGGTGTTCTAGGAATGCTAATTGGGTTCCCCTTATTAATGTATTATATGTGGGTCTCTGCAGAATTTTATAATGGTTCTTTAGCTTGGCCACAAGGGGATCAAACTTGGTATGATTTTATTGTAAATACACTTTATGGTGAATTTTTTATTAATCATGCCATCCCAACAAAATATTCATGGTCAATCTTTTTAACCTTTTGGGCCATTCAAATCATTTTTTATTATATTTTACCTGGTGTATGGACTAAAGGTCAACCTTTATTACATTTACAAAATAAACAATTACCATATTTTTGTAATGCTATGTGGTCTCTATATACTACCACTGTAATTGTTCTACTGTTGCATTTCACTAATATTTTCAAATTGTATACAATCTTGGATAAATTTGGTGAAATTATGACATGTGCCATCATTTCTGGGTTTGCATTTTCCATTGGGCTTTATTTATGGACTTTATTCATATCTAAGGATTACTATAGAATGACTGGGAATCATTTATATGATTTCTTTATGGGAGCACCATTAAACCCAAGATGGGGGATGCTTGATTTGAAAATGTTCTTTGAAGTCAGATTACCTTGGTTTACTCTATATTTCATCACGTTAGGTGCATGTTTAAAACAATACGAAACATATGGCTATGTGTCTCCACAATTAGGTGTGGTTATGTTAGCTCATTGGTTATATGCTAATGCTTGTGCCAAGGGAGAAGAATTAATTGTCCCCACTTGGGACATGGCTTATGAAAAATTTGGTTTTATGTTAATCTTTTGGAATATTGCTGGTGTACCATACACTTATTGTCATTGCACTCTATATTTACATTATCATAATCCACAAGAATATAATTGGTCATTACCATATAACATATCATTATATGTGGTGTTATTATTGGCTTACTATTTCTTTGACACGGCCAATGCACAAAAGAATGCTTTCAGGAAACAAATGTCTGGTGATAAGACAATTAGAAAGACTTTCCCCTTCCTACCATATCAAATCTTAAAAAATCCAAAATATTTTAAGACAGAGAATGGTTCTTATCTCTTAATTGACGGATGGTATACATGGGCAAGAAAGATTCATTACACTGCAGATTGGGTTCAATCTTTAATTTGGGCTCTATCATGCGGATTCAATTCACCATTTCCATGGTTTTTCCCAGCATTCTTCTTAATCGTGTTATTACATAGAGCTTTAAGAGATCAAAATAAATGTGCCAAGAAATATGGTAAAGATTGGGATAAGTACTTACAACATTGTCCCTATTTATTTATTCCATATGTGTTTTGAACTTACAAGGAGAGAAGTGTACGTTTTCGTTTTCGTTTTCGTTTTCTTTTTATATTAGTAGATTGTACATACATACATTGAGGATATATACAAAATATTTATGATCATTTAATCTTGTTCAGCAATGGCAATTAATCTTTGTTCAATTTCGTCAGCGGTCAAGACAAAAAATTTATCTTTGATAGCCACACCCACTTCAAGATCTTTCTTTGAAAATTCAGTACCTAGGGAATCAATTAAATGTGTAATACCAAATTCTACTACTTTTTCCCATGAAGATTCATCTAAATAATCAGTCTTTGATTTCTTGAAAAAATTCTCTAAATTAGTAGTAATTTCTTGTTGTTTGGGACCAGTAGCAGTAGCTTTATAACCAACATAGTATCCTGCTGGATCAGATTTATAAATAGATGGACCTAATTCTTCATCAAATGAGATAAAAGTTAAAATGACACCAAGGGGTCTCATATAAGCTCTTTGAGTATATATTTGAGATAAATTGGCCATTCTCTTTGCTAAGACATCAGCAGGCATATCATACCCATATTTATAACGGAATTCAGCAGCTTCAGCTTTAGCTCTCAAAGCAGCATTTCTTGCATCTGGTATTGGACCATTAGCTACCATACCAACATGATTAGAAATACGGAAAATATATGAAACTGTACTTGGATCTAGTAATTTATCAGGTACCTTCTTTTGATTTATTATAACTGCACATTCTTTACCCTTAATGGCTAATGAGTTGATATTTGTTTGATTAGTAGCTTTGAATGCATATTCTACTTGGAAAAGACGACCCTCGGGAGAGAAAATAGTAATGTGTCTATCATAACCAGCAGCAGAGGCAGCAGCAGCACCAGACATTATGGATTGTGGATATGTATATGTAGTGTGATGGGAATAGGTGTCTGTATTGATCACAATTGACCTTGTTTCTGACCTTGAAATAGACACTGTGGTTGGTTCTTGCCACTGTGAAATGTTCTTTAATTTTTCAAAATGTTCCTTATGGTGAAATTTACCCGGTGCGAGCCAAAAATCGACACCATAAATGACACAAATACAGGACCCATCTAGTAACTCATGGTGCTAAGGAGCCTCCAGGGATGTAAACCCTTTTAGTTACCACCCTCTGTAAGGCATTATCAAAAAAAACAGTGATATGTAGAAGAAAGAGTTTCCTTTCTGCTTTATTTAAGATATCCCATCCTCGCAATCTATTTCAGTGGGGCTCTGGTTTTGTCAAATAACATTCTACCAATCCAAGAGGTGTTTGTCAACCCTGTTATCACTCTTACTATAGCCTCACTGTCTCACCCTCACCAGTCGTGTCTATGTGGATAAAATTTGTCTACATTTCCCTGCGTAAAGAACCCTTTAAAATTAAGCAACAATTTTGAAAATATTCTACGATGTACATCATATATAAAGGGACCAGTGACGAAAATAGGAACAGTACACATTTATCTATTCCATCTCCTTTCCCAAATAATCGAATAAATTAAGCTCTACGAATTTTCTACTCAATAAATAAATAATGGACTTAAAATCACAACTCGCATTCTACAAATACTATCACTATAATAAAGTCAATATAATTATCCATACAATTTTTATCCCTACTATTCTTTTCAGTGGGTTAGCCATTCTTTCCAAAATCACCATTTTAGGGGTCAAAGCAAACAACTTGTTAGCTATACTCTATAGTTTATTTTATATCTACTTATGTATCCCTGCTGGGATAATCTTCAGTGGTATTTTTATTGTGATGAACACCGCCATCTCGAATGGAGCATTAGCCTGCAATAAAAGAAAATGGGGATTATTCATATTAGGTTGGATCATCCAATTTATTGGTCATTATAGGTTTGAAAAGGATAAACCAGCATTATTTGATAACTTAATTCAAAGTCTAGTGCTTGCTCCATATTTTGTCCTTTTCGAATTATTGTTTAAAATTGGTTTGTATAAGGATTTAAATAAGGAAGTCGAAAAGGAAGTCAAATTAAGGATGTTAAGAACTGGTAAACCCATCCCCGGATCCAACAACCTACAAAAGAATTATTAAGAAAAGAACGTGATAATAAATATGGGGATTAAGTAATAAATACAAAATAAATAAATAAATAAGTAATATATATAAATCAGCTAAAAATAAAAGAAGAAGATCATCATATATATGGTTTTAGAGCAAATGTATTTTTCATGTGAAGGCCCCTACCATTCTTGGTGAATAACATCAGCAGTAGTAACTGGTCTTCTCACTGGAATCACATCTTGGAATTTTAGTAAAGCAGAACCACCTTCGTAGAAAGAGTAAATATCCCTTCTAATAGCCTCGTACTTAGCAATGAATTCTTCCTTTTGTAAAGTAATACCAATATCATCCAACCCGTTAATTAAACAATGCTTTCTAAATGGTTCAACGTCAAATTTCTCAACAAGAACATTACCTTCACTATCTAAGATCCTTTGTGTTGGTAGATCGACCACTAATTTACCACCAGCATTAGCAATTGGAAGTAATTTCTTTAAAATAACTGCTTGATCTAATCTGATTGGTAAAATACCGTTCTTGAATGAGTTGTTATAAAAAATATCACCAAAGGATGGTGCAATGATAGATTTAATACCAAAGTCCTTTAAAGCCCATGGTGCATGTTCTCTTGAAGAACCACAACCGAAATTATCACCAGTAACAACAAGAACTTCTGCTTTATTCCATGGTTTAACATTTAAAACGAAATCAGTGGCCACATCTTTACCATTAGCGTCTTGAGTAAATCTCCATTCATAAAACAAACCAGATTTTAGACCAGTTCTCTTAATAGTCTTTAAGAATTGTTTGGGAATAATAGCATCAGTATCGACATTAGCCTTGTCTAATGGAGCAGCAATACCTTCCAAAGTAGTAAATGGATCCATACCAGCACCACCAGCAGCCTTGGTCTTACTGGTAGTTATGGTTTTAGCGACAGATTTCTTCGTAGCTTCAGTTGACTTATGTTTAGTGATTGGGTTGTTTTCCACTGAACCATTGACTTCTTCCTCTGGTGCTTCTTCAGCGACAATAGTAATCTTAGCAGCATCCGCATCCCTGAAAACGTGTTTTCTAATATCAATGAAATGACCATGAACACCAGCAGCAGCAGCCATAGCAGGAGACATCAAATGAGTTCTAGACAAAGCACCTTGACGACCTTCGAAATTTCTGTTAGAAGTAGAAGCACATCTTTCATATGGTTTTAAAATATCTGGATTCATACCAAGACACATAGAACAACCAGCTTCTCTCCATAAGAAACCAGCATCCTCGAAAACTTTGTCCAAACCTTCCTTTTCAGCTTGTTTCTTGACAAGACCTGAACCTGGAACAACAAGAGCTAATTTCACGTTTGGTGCTAATTTGTAACCTTTACAGACAGCAGCAGCAGCTCTCAAATCTTCAATACGACCATTTGTACATGAACCAATGAAAACCTTATCAATTTTGATGCTTTCTAATGGAGTACCAGGTTCAAGACCCATATATTTCAAAGCTCTTTCCATACCAGATTTTCTAATTGGATCTTCTGCGTCTTCTGGATTTGGAACAACAGCATCAATTGCCAAAGCATCTTGTGGAGAAGTACCCCATGTGATAGTTGGGATAACATCCTTAGCTTCAATGATAACTTCTTTGTCGAATTTGGCTCCTTCATCACTATGTAAAGTCTTCCAGTATTTTACAGCCTTGTCCCACTCCTCACCAGTTGGAGCTAGTGGTCTCCCCTTTACATAATCAAATGTGGTTTGATCTGGTTTAATCATACCGGCTCTAGCACCAGCTTCAATGGACATGTTACACATAGACATTCTAGCTTCCATAGATAATTTTTCAATAGCTTCACCAGCGAATTCAATAACACAACCAGTACCACCAGCGGTACCAATCTTACCAATAATATGTAGGATTAAATCCTTGGAAGTGACACCTTCAGATAAAGTACCATTGACCTTAATTAATAAGTTCTTTGACTTGGCTTGGATAATAGTTTGAGTGGCTAAGACATGTTCGACTTCAGAGGTACCAATCCCGAAAGCAAGAGAACCGAAAGCACCATGAGTGGAAGTATGAGAATCACCACAGACAACAGTAGTACCAGGTAAAGTGAAACCTTGTTCAGGACCAATGGTGTGGACAATACCTTGTCTGTCGGATGTCATACCAAAGTATGGGACACCAAATTTCTTAACATTTTCTTCTAGAGTCTTGACTTGTAAACGAGAGTCAGATTGCTTAATAAAAGTGTCTAAGGATTTGAAATTAGCTCTGGATTCAGTAGGAATGTTATGGTCAACGGTAGCTAAAGTACAGTCTGGTCTTCTGACTGGTCTGTTAGCATTTTCTAGACCCTCAAAAGCTTGAGGAGAAGTAACTTCGTGTAATAATTGTCTGTCAATGTATAATAAGTAGGAACCACTTTCATCCTTATGGACAACGTGGTTATCAAAAACCTTGTCATATAGAGTTCTTGGACCAACAGTCATGTTTGGTTTAGTTATTTAAATTTGATTTGTTTATTCTGAGGATTTAAGTGGTTAAATTAAAAGAAAGGAAAAACATCCAATTCATGACGACAAGAGAGTGTTTCATATTCACTCTATTTATATCTTAGAAATGATCTTGAGAATATCTCTGATCAACGAGCCCTATCTTCAGCGATGGGCAACTGTTAGTGTCATTTAATGTCTTTAGTAATTTTTTTTTTCAGTATTTTGGGTTCCGTTTCCGGCGAGCGGACCGGCGTTTTTGACCGGGCGACCGGAGTAACAAAGAAGACTTTGGCGGCTAATCCATAACATACAGATGAAAATCATAGCTTAATTGAGTGATATAGAAGTAATATCCGTGCTATTAAAATAATTGACTCATCGGGGTACCACTGAGTTGAGGATTTGATCTGAAGACCACCGGCTCAATTTATACTATTATCTTCATGGGATGGTATCGAGTTATCTTGTATGGGGAGTCCCTGTAAAAAACACTACTTGATAGTAATAGCATTCTGAATAATTTTAATTATTTTTTACCTCTAATATGAGTTATTGTGGCCATCTTTGATTACAAAGGACTGACGGGATCCATATTAATCTGACATCATTCGAGTTGCATTACAGACATTCAAACATAGTATGTATAGTCGAACTATAATGGATTACAAAGGGAGAATAATCTGTGCTCAGGTAATATAAGCATAATCACCGATATCATTGCCGGATATAAGGAGACACGTATAGTTTGACATCCTTACCCAACAAAATTATTGCTTGTCAACGGTACCGCACTTCGTTGTACTGACTACAGCCTTTTTTTTCAGTGGGTCATTAAAAACTCACTCAAATGGGAAATGTAAACCAAATAGTTTTCTCATTCTTCGATTAACATCATTATGCTAGAGAATGGCAGCTGCAGTAGCCATCTTGTTTTACTTCAGATTTACCCTGATTCACAGCAGCTCGCATACTACAAACAATATTTTTTAAAATCATGATCTTTTAGGACAATTAGATGTTAATCTATGCATGGCTTAGAACCGTATTAATGATCTATGTGGGATTACATAATAACCTCCTCACAGCTCTTCTTCTAATCTTTTTTTTTTTTTTTTTAGTAAAGAAAAGGAAAATTCTAATAAAACTTGAAAAAATGATTAAATCTGGGCTTAATTCTGTATAGTTCTTGCCACTGTTCTCACTTAGAAATAAACCCTTATCTGAGATCTCCACTAAAAACTAATACAACATTTAGAATATGTTAACATCTGAAAGCTCATTGACCTTCAAAATCACTAAAACAGTAGCCGTTTCCTCCTTAGGATTGTATACTGGTCTATTAGCCTCTTCCTCCATAGTCAATATTTGTTCCCCAATAGATGGTATAAAGAAGACTTTAAATGATATTTATTGCAAACTTGGCGAAACAGGAAGTGCTTTAGGCACGTTATCTACTACTGCATTTGCTATTGCTTATTTTTTAAATAAGAAACCTTATATGCTATGTGGGTTACTTGCTGCTCCAGTTAGTGGAATTTATTTGTGGGCTACATCTAAAGCAGTCATTTTCTTTTCCCAAATGAGTAATAAAACAGGTACCAACGTTGATGTTGAATTACCACCTAATCATCCATCCATTTACAACGAAAAGGGAGAAAAATTACATTGTCCCTTTACTGAGGCAAGTGAAAATGAGACAAATAAGACTGAAGATAGTATCACTAAATTGATTCCAATAAGATTGTTAAATCACATTTCGCCTTATTTCCAATCTATGGGATTGCACCTATTTATTTCCTCAATATTGGCAGCCATCCCATTGGCTAAGATTATTTACGAGAGAATATAATTCTATTTAACTATATAAAACTTAAAGAAATCCAACTTCGCAGTCAAAATAACATTTATACTATATTATAAAATAACATATAAAGGGATGGTCTTAAACAAACCCCCTGATATGGTTTAGTCATTATACGTCATGGGATTTACTCGAAGAAGAGGCGTATATTTATCGGGTTTTAAGTATCTATCAAAGAAATAATGTGACAGACATTAGCAAACACCTTTTGAAATGTGAACTTAAGGTGGATATAGTCTGTAATGCTGCAACCCTTATTATATAATAAGAGAACAAAAAAGAACACTATCGGACTTTACAGACAAAGAATACGATAACCAGCCAGTGCATAACGCAATAGGCTGTTCTTTTAACAAACAACTCAACTTGAACTATATATCCTTGAGACATATTGAGCTGCTTTCATTGGCTATTACTATTCGTCATGATATTCCCTACATATTTTGGTGCATGTAAACGTCATGCAGATCCCTGGTTTCAGTTTAATGGTTGAAAATACTCCATTAACAGGATAGTCATAAGCGGCTGTACTATTTTTGTGGAAGATCTCCGAATTGCCTATTCAACACATATACAATAAGTAAATCCTCCCTGGGGTCTAGACCAATTCTATGAAAGCTGGAGATCTACCAGCCAATTTTAAGGTGTGCCCTTTTGCGATGCTTGCTCGTGAATTTTCCTTTGCGAAAAAATGATTTTCCCGGGAGAAGGAACTAAAAGTCCAGCCCATTTCTGGAGACTAAAAAAAAATAAAGTCTTTAAGGGTCCTCACCGGTGATTGGCTGTTCCCAGACTTGTTAGGGCTTCTTTGTATGTGAAGTGTTTTGAGTAAGGCAGGACCTCTGTTTTATATTAGGGTATTCTCCCAGTCGGAATAGGGCTTTGTCAATGTAATGTGGGGACCAATAGGGATTTGCTTCAAAGAATGGGGTATACATCCATTTAAAGACAGTCAATACTCCCTGCAATTTTTGTAAGTGCTTGCATCCTTTTTTCTGATTATATTCTTTTCTGGAAAGTGTCTATATTATTTTGTCTGTTTATCTTTTCTTGTTTCAGTTGAAGGAACCTTTAACTATGTCAAATCTACCGAAAGGAAAGTACCCATAGAACACTTCCTTCATTCTCTTTTCTTTCACGCTTTCTAACTGAATGGTCCTGTCCTCTAGGATTAGTTAGTGGTATACCTCTTATATGTAGATGTCGTCAGTTTGAACCATATTTGTATCTTATAAATGCTGCTATATCCTTGTGTTGCACGATGTCATTCATCGAGGTAAAACTTTCTCTAACCTTCTTAAAGCTTCGAATCAAACAACCATCCTTGCCATGACAAACCAAACCCTAAGAAGAAAATTGATAGAAAACAAGTTAACTCAAGGTTAGAGACAAAGTGGGACTTTAGTGACTCATCCTTTGTAATTTTCTTACGACCAAAATAACTGATATATTCTCTCACAACTTCTAGGTTTGCAAACTTTCACATGGCTTAGAGTATTATTATTATTAGCGTTTTTTTGCCAAGAACTAGAACCGAGATTTTAAGAGAAAGGTGGTTAATACAGGCACACACAGGCACCAAAGTTAATTCTCAGGAACTATCAAAATAGTTCTATTGTTAGGAACGGGTTTAATTTTTTTTTTTGTGGAAGATATAAGTTGCTAATTTTAGTAAATTGCCAAGAGTTATTTACTTTAGATTAAGAGTAAACTTGCCAAGGAAGATTATTGATAATAGAAGACAGATAGAAGAAAAACACTTTTGTCTACGGGAAATAAGAAATTCCGTCCGATTATTGAAAGGTTGGTAAAGAAAATGCTTGCATCACAATCGGCGTTTATTAACCAGAGCACCCAAATATCAGTCGAGATCTTGGCATTAGAGAGAATAGCAGAAGTCTTTAAAACTATTATCATTACTAAGGAAGAAAATTTTTTGCTCTTCGTCCGTTCTTGGACCCGATTATTATTTTGGTAATTAAATCTTTTTTTTCTTTTGTTTTTCAAGGAAATAAAAAATCTTGGCAAAAGGGTAGAACAATGAATAGAAGCCACTATCCCTCAATTAGTTATAGGAAATTGAATTTGTGAAAGCCGACAAATTTCTTAGTATTAGAAATCTCTTTTTCTTTTTTTCTTGCATAATGTTAGTAATTTCCACGGAAGGTAAAACACAATAGAATAAGCTGTTTCCGTTTTTTTTCAAAAGCCAAGAAAAAATTACTAAAGGACTTTAATAATAGATTAGTTTTAATATTTGCATTTTACTAAACAATAGACCGGGGTAAATTTTTTTTTCTCTACATATTTTACTAATAAGAACCGTACAAGCTCCTAAAAAAATCGGGGGTCTGTCCCACGTTTTTTCGTCACTTCCTTTTCCATAATGAGGCGAAGGGAAGGGACAAAAAAA
>JAJLXW010000048.1:0-14015 GCA_030571515.1 Monosporozyma aquatica
AAACCTAATCACAGAATACCCCAAATAGCTCAGTATATCAGCTAATAATGGCTGATATATTGCATTCTTATGTGACAAATGACCATGAACTAATATTACAACCTTCTGTTTTGATTTCCCTCCATTCCCACAATCCTTAAGAATAATCTTCGAATGTGTAATTACAACTGCTAGTCCCTTCTCCTTATGGTACGAATTATTCTTAATATAACAGAATATTTCCCTATCCTTTAAAACGATATGGGGTGGGACCAATTTGGGATCACTTGTTATAGTAATTATATTCATGATCCAGTACTAATCAATAGTCTACCAAACTATCAGGCTACAGTTTGATAGGAGTTTTTGTTTACTTGTCTCACAATAAGTCAATTCTTCGAGCTTCGATATTTCATTTGATTTACTTAAGATCAAACTAAATTTATCTTTCAAAAGAAAAGAATCCACTTGCAAAAAATCAAACCAGTGTTAAGAATGGTATGCCAAAGCTTTACTAAAACTCCGGCACATAGTATTAAACTAGGATATCTATTTATAGTTTAATTATTTTACAGGGTAGTATTGTATATTGTTTCATTTAGAAGCAGGTCAATCTTCACCGTCACTACTAGTTTCTTCCTCATCCTCTTCTTCTTCCTCTGATGATAATTCTACACCTAGTTCTTCCAGTTTTTCACGATACTTAGAGTTTTTCTCATCAAGCTCTGTTACCAGCAACATCAAATCGTCCACTTCAGAGTGGTTCTCGGCTTGCTTTTGATATTCAGCATTTTTCTTCTTAAGTTCATTAATTTCTGCTAGAAGGTTTGCTTGTTCTGTTTTGAATTTCTCATTTAATGCTTCAACAACAGAGTCATTCTTAGATAAAGTCTGCTTAATCTCATTGGATAACTTCTCTTCTTGTTCATCTTTTAATTTCATAATAGTATCGTCAAATTGTTTTTCAATTTTAGCTTTCTCGTTTGTTAAGTTTTCGATTTCAGT
This sequence comes from Monosporozyma aquatica, assembly GCA_030571515.1. NCBI lineage: Eukaryota > Fungi > Ascomycota > Saccharomycetes > Saccharomycetales > Saccharomycetaceae > Monosporozyma > Monosporozyma aquatica. The sequence goes on from JAJLXW010000048.1 coordinate 985, forward strand.
CTTCAAGTTTTTTATCTCTTTATCAAATGTCGATTTTTGATCTGCTAACGTCATTTCTGATTGTTTTTCCAAATGCTTCTTATTTTTTTCACTTTCTTCAAGTGTTGCATCATACTTCAATTTTAGGTTTTTGTATTCATCATCTTTGGTGGATACTAGGCTTACCTTTTCCTTTTCAAGTTTTTCTAACTTTTCGTGGAGTTCGGTTATCTCTTCTTGTAAAAGTTCGAGTTGAGTACTCTTCTTCGAGTCCGATTCATTGATTAATTCCTCTTGTTTTTTAAGCAAAGTCTTCTTCTCATCTTGTAGTTTCTTGATAGACTCATTAAATGTATTTTCTTTCTCGGTAAGTTTCAATTTAAAAGACTCCTCCGTATTGTCTTGCTCACTCTTTAATGCATCAATAATTGAGTTTAATTTTTTCTCTTTCTTTTTAAATTCTTCCTCGGAGGTTGTGCTAGTGGAGCTAAGGGTATCTAATTGCTTTTGCATCTTTGATAAAGCAGAGTTCAATTTTGAGATTTCGTCCTTATAAGACTTAATACTATTTTTTAAATCTTGTTCAACACCTTTTACATTGGCATTCTCCTTAGTAACAGATTTTAGTTTCTCAGAGGTCATCTTTAGCTCATCTTTTATATTTGTGTTTTTATCAGCCAGTACTTTCATACTTTCTTGTAATTTATCATATTCATTTTGAAGTTTGGTTCTGGTAGATTTTTCCGCGGCAAGGGCACCATTTGCAGCATCCAGATCTTTGTTAAGAGAGTCTAAGGATATTATGACTTCCTTATACTCGGAAACCTTAGCTAACTGTTCGTTTAGTTCCTTTTCATGTTGGGTTGTAAGATGTTTTTTCTCGTCTAAAAGTTCCTCCTCCTTTTTCGCTGATTGAGCTAACTTTTCTTTCAACCTCTCCAGCTTTTCCATATTCTCCTCATTCTGACCTGCATAACTTTGCTTTAATTGACTTAATTCAGCATCCTTCTCCTCGATGGATTTTTGGAGATTGGATATTTTCTCTTCCAGTTTATTCGATGATATTTGCGATTCTTCAATTTCTTGTTGGGCTTTCGTGTGTGAGGATTGCAATCTCTGGGTTAATAATTTAAAATCGTTTTTTAGTTGACCCTTCTCTTCTTCTTTCTCCTTGATCAAACTTTCAAGTTTGTCCAGTTCTTCACCATTCTTAGCATTTATTTTGTTTATCTTTTTATTCATCTCTGCTACCTTTTCTTTTTCCTGAGATAACTTTTTCTCTAGCTGATTTATTGTTGTTGAGTATTCTTCAACTGCTGAGGTGTGACTATTTTTTAAACTCTGATATTTACTTTCAAAAGATTGTGATTTTTCCTTCAATTCGTCTTGAAGCTTCATCGTTAGCGTATCTTTTTCTTGAATTGCTTTTTCCAAGTCTTCAAAAGCTCCGGATTTACCTTCCAAGGATTTCTTTAATGAACTGATGGATAATAAGGCATCGTCTTTTTCACGCTGAATATTCTTTATTTGAGTTTCCAATTTGTCATTTTCCAGCTTACACATTTCTTTCATAGTCTCATTTTCCTTCAAATGTGTATCTAAAGATTTTTGTAACTCCAAAATTTCAGTTTCTTTTTGTTTCAGTTGGTGAGCTTTCTCTTCATTAGTTTCATCAGATTTTTGCTTGAGTTTTTTATGTTCGTTTTGTTTCTTTTCCAACTTTTCTCTTAAGGTCTCAATTGAAGAGTTAAGTTTGGATATTTCATTATCTTTAGAAGCTATCAAACCTTCGAAGCTTTTAACTTTACCCTTTAGACTTGATAATTCTACCTCATTCTGTTTAGCCGTCTGTTCTAATTCCTTAACCTTTTCTTTAATTTCCGATTTTTCATTCTCTTTTGACAATAAAGTCTCCTCTAAGTCCTTCACTTTATCGTTGTTTTTAGTGATTTCCTCCGATAACTTCTCTTTCTGAGCAATTATAGCGATCTTACTTTCTGAGAGTTTCTGACTCTGCTGCTGTAGTTGTTTTTTCTCAGATTCCAGAGTTTCTTGCTTTTGTTGTGAAGTCGTCAGTAATACATTAAGTTCTTTCACTTTATGAGAGGTCTCCATAGAGAACTCCTTTAATTCGGCATTCTCTTTGGTCAGGTCCTCTAGAAGAGTTTTTTGTTGCCCTATTTCATCTTCTAGGTCCTTCACTTTTTCTTCTTTCCCTTGAAGGGAATCTTTAGCCTTGTTATGGTTTGTATGCGCTTCTTGCAAAAGATCTTCTTGTTGTTTAATCTTGTTTTCAGCTCTGGTAAGTTTAGCTTGTACACTTTCTAGTTGCTTTTCTATATCAGCAAGATTTTCTACAGTCCTCTCTTTTTCAGAATTAATGTTGTGTTTGACTTCCTCTAGTTCTTGAATCTTCTGTTCAGCAGTCTTTAAAGCTTCTTCAAGATCGATAGTTCTGCTTGACATATTCGTTGACTCTGCTTCAGCTTTAGAAAGTATTTCTTTCAATCTCTCGTTTTGAGTCTTTTCTTCTTCTAATTCATCTTTAATCTTGTCTGATTCTTCAGATAAGTTCTTTATTTTTTCTTCCAAATCTGTGGAATACTTTTGTAGGTAGGTATTCTTCGATTCAAGAGATGATTTTTGCTGTTCCAGTTCACTTGCTCTGCTTTCTAGTTCTTTAGTTTTCGATTCAAGGGACGACTTTTGCTCTTCTAACTCACTCATCTTCGATTCAAGGGACGATTTTTGCTGTTCCAGTTCACTGGTCTTAGACTCTAGCTCGATCGTTGTTCCTTCTAAACCTTTTGCGTGTGTTTCCATTGTTGTATAGCTGTTAATCCAAGAGTCAACACTATCAGTTAATTTCTTAATTTGGCTTTCTCGGTCTCGAAGTGTTTCAGATAGCAATGCTTTGTCTTTTCTTAAGTCATTGATTTGCTCCATTTGTTCCTTTACACTTTCTCTAGCTTCCTTAATCTGAATCTCAATACTAGAAATAGACACTTCTCTTTTCTTCTGCTCATTCTCGAAACATTCGATCTTCTCATTTAGTTCCAAAACTGATGTTTTATAGTTATCTCTTTCTTGTTCCAAGTCGCTGTTATCTTTTAATAGGATTTCAATTTCGTCCTCCATCTCTTGTTTAGATTCAGAGAAAGAAGATAATTCTCTAGAGTGCATATCAAACATTTCTTTCAATCTAGCCTCAAGATTCGCGATGTTTGTAGATAATAGCTGTTTCTCTTCTTGTAACCTAGTCTTTTCTCCATTCAGTTCAATAACTTGGCTTTCGAAATCTTTTGAGGTGGTATTATGCTTGGATGTTGTTTCTAATAAGTTATTTTCTAATTTCTGGTTCTCACTTTGAAGTTCTTTGTAGCTTGCAGCTAGAGATTTTAATTTTTCTGTTAATTTGGAAACTAGAGCATCATGGCTCAAGAATTTTGACTTCCATTGATTGAGTTCAGCAGTCAGACTATCTTTCGTTGATTCAAGATTTTCTTTCTGTTTAAGCAGTTCTGCTTGCTCACCTTTGAGTTTCTGTAGGTCTTGTTGTACTTTATTCATCGTTTTGTTCAATTTGTTATTCTCACTTTGAGCACTCTGTAATTTCCTAGCGGATTCTTTTTCTGCACGTCTGAGTTCTTCTTCAAGAGCAATTTTATCCTTGTTCAGTGAGAATAGCTCACGGCTCATCTTATTGATACCTTCTTCTGCTTTCGCCTTTTTGGAAGTCATCTCTTTTAAACTAGTTGTCAAGGTATTGGATTCTTCTTGTAGCTTTGCTAATTCTGACGTTTTCGACTCAACTTTTTCAGCAAGATCGTGCTCCAGTTTGCTTAATTTTTCCTTTTCGGCAACAATGGACTCTAATCTTGCTGACTTTTCCTCAAACTTCTCCTGAATTATATTATAATCGGCATGAAGGGTCTTGTGTTCATTTGTAAGATTATTAAAAGCGTCTACAACGTCATCATGCTTAATTGAGAGGTCAGCAAGTTTCTTTTCCAAAGCTGTAGTAGTATTTGTGTTAACTACTTGGATATTCTCGATTTCACTTTTCAGATTCTTACAGTTTTGCTGCAATGACTCGAACACCTCAAACGATAATTTCGCTATCGGTTCTTCATCTGGGCTATGCGCTAGTGCTGTCTTTATTCTGTAAAAATTATCGTCAAACAAATTAATAAAGTATTTGCTAAAATACAACTGAGGTAACCCCGTTTCGTCTAGAGAAGGATTGAAAATATCATATTTCACTTTGGTCTTGGCGTATAACGACTTTTCTTGAAACTGTTTTATTCTTGATTGATAATTATCCTTACCAATTTTCTTCGTGATGAATTCATAATATTCTTTCCTTGGGAATGGAGAATATTGAGATGAAAACTCATAGGCAATACCTAGTAATATGGTTACAAGACATTTGGTAGTTATATCTTCGTCCTGGATTTGATAGGAAAATGATAATAAGGATTCCAGAGTTGACTTGTGAGATAAAAAATCATCTACAGCATTTGAATCACCATATAGCCAAAAAATAAGTAAGGAGATGTATGAAATCGGAACACGAACATCCTGTATAGTCAATGTCGTTAATAATAATTCGGTAACAGTTTGAATCACATTTAGTGGTTCTTCGTCCTCAATATTATTGTCTGTATTAATTTGCTTAATGAGCTTTCTTAACTCCATGTTACTGTCATTTTCAGTGCAGAATAAGTACATTAGGATATCAGTTGCAAAGTATATTTTATATGGATTTAAATTTAAGTCTGGGTCATAGGAAAGAATAATGTCAAAAAGGTTTGATTGAACATCAAAGGAAATAGATGTTGATTGCCCCTCTCCAGTATTTTTTTTTTCCTCTGTCTGTATTCCAGTGGAGGAGTCGTTAGAGGGTAAAGGCGATAACTTGTTATAATCCTCGATCTGAACAGTCAGGAAATTTGATTGAAGCAGTAGATTGCCGCTAAAGTATGCTTTCAGAAGTTCCACAGAAGCAACTCTTATATTAAATGTGTGCACTGAATTTGCATAAAAAGCCCAATTTAATAATAAGTCAACTACTGGGACGAGATGAACCTGGCTACTATTATCCGCCAAAGATGTCAAGGTAGGATCTAAATATGGAACATCGATTTTACCGAATTCATTCTGGGTGTATTCGTTATTTTGGATTATATTGGCTGCCGTCAATAATGCGACTGGTCTTACGACCTTAGGAGAATTGCTGGAGAACACCAAACGTAAAACAGTCATTAATATATTAGCATCTAGCAATGCCAATTGATGTTGGTTAGCAACAGAACTGTCTTCATCGACTAGTAGCGAAACAATGTCTAATGATGTGTTAATATTGATTATTCTTTGATCATTCCAGAAGAATTCTTCATTTGGAAGTAAGGGTTCATTTAATATGGCGTTCAATTTTGGTAAATTACCAGTTTCTATAAATAATGCTTGATTTGAAATATTATACTTAAGGATATTATTGATTAAAGAGAGGCAATCATTGACTACCAAGGACCCTCTAAGCCCCCCTTCCTCATTGATAATAGTGAATAACTTATCAAAAATATTTTCAAATGCCACCAACTTTTGCACATGAGGTGAATCATTGACAATTGCCATTAACAGTAAAATGGCTTCATCCCTAACCGGTTCATGTCTATCATCTAGTAAAGAAACAAGTGTGGAAGTACTCGTAGGTAAAGTGACTATAGCACTTTTGGCTTTCAACGGTCTTGTCACTAACAATGCTTCTAACAGTTGAACTGTGTATAGTCTGATATGGAAATCTTCTATTTCTAGAAAGCTTAATATTAAATGGATTAGGGCTTCTTCTTGAATTAAAGCATCTGTGATCCATAAAGAGAACTGGTCTACTGATTGTCTTTCATCTTTCATCACTAAAGGAGATGGATACTTTCCATTCTGCAATCTTGATCTTTGGGATATCCAATTCCTCGTCAAATCATCAGTTCCATCGCCTCTTATGAATAAGATTAGCAGTGTTTCCAAAATAGCCTTCACTGTTCTTTCATCCTCATGATCTTTCTTCAGTGTATTTAACAATGGTTTTAAACCAGATGCAATTACTGTTTCTCTATATTGGCGACTAAATGCCTTAAGACCTAGAATAGCAGACCTTCTATCATTGATCAATGTCGCATTTTCCGCTCTATCACACAGAGTAGGGATGGTTTCATCCACGGATTGTGGCTTCTGTGGTTGAATAAAACCTTGTATGATATCCATGAACCTTTCAATAGTATGTAATCCGTTTGCAATTGAGCTATATGGGTATATCCAGAGAAACTCGAATAGAAAATCATGTATCTCTTTAGTATCAGTAGTCTTTTCAACCACGTACATTCCGAATTTCTGCATTTAAGATGAATATGAAAAAATCAGAATAAAAAAAAAAAGAATAAAGTCGAATGTACTTGAAACAAACATCTTTCATACACCGTTTTTCTCTGGGGCAGCGGCTCTTCTGTTGAGATTGTATCGAATACACAACTGTACTATATCTATAACAAATGTACTGTTGAATCTATGTTGAAACTGGATCCTGACACCTATGGCATTCCAATTATGCCATTGCTGTGAACTGCTAAGAAAACGCTTCTGTCACATGGAAAACAGAAACCTGGATTTCTTATCTTCCTATTATTTATCGTCATACTATCCTGTTAATATCATTAGGGTTGAAAGTAGAGCACGTTCAAAATTTTAATGGATGATTAATCAAAAGAATAGAAAGTAGAGAATTTCACCAGTACTATCGCATAGTGGTAGGTAGACCTCTGAGGCTTAGATATCAAAGATTTTGGTTTTATATTACCTAGTTTATAGTAGTAAGGCATCATGAGTTAGTAGCATGCGTTTTATTGCCGTTCACGAAGTTAGTTGGCGGATAAAATCATTGGAAGATACCAGTTGATCATGAAAGTCATATTATATGATTAACATCAAATGAAATCTTCAGGGATCCGGTAGCTTTAACCTATGCAATTTAACATGATTAATATTCTCATTTTGGTCAATGATATAAATTTGGGCGAAGACTCAGAAATTGATAGGGAATCTGGGAATTCCATCTGGGTTCCTAAATGCTTCTTCAATTGAAAGTCTTATGGTTATTGTACTTAATACAAAGAATAGTACAAATGACATTGCTGACACAATATGCTAATCTTAACGTGTTCTTTTTACCGATATTGAGGGTCCCCACAGATGTACAATAATCGGATGACTTAAAAGCCTGTCATAACAGAAGATAAGCCTGTTCTAGATCATTCAATACATTGCCACTGACGTCGAGAGTAAAGCGAGCGGCTCTTTTCAATAATGATAAATTTACTATAGCCTTCTGGGTGAGTAGCTGGCTTTTCTGTTTTTCACTCTTGACACACTCAACGAAAACAGTTTGTTCAAGCTTTCAAAAAAAATAGTTCTCATTCTTGTGTGCATGATGTAAAAATGTGTAAAGGCCAAGGTTCCTTCCGTATTATAATATGTTGATGCGTTATTGTAACATATGTTACCAGGATACCCGGCTTTTCTATTTTGTAAGCTCGACAAACTCAGATAACACCACCTGTATTTATATACACACACCTCTATACTTGTGTATATAGTGTATTTAGATCATGTATAGAACACCAAGCTACTTTTAATATATATATTTACTGTAGAGAGACTCCCATCCATTACAGTTATTCTAGAGACATCTGAGTTTATTGCGGCGACCATTGAAAAAAACACCGGCGGCTAATTGTGATGAGAGCAAAAAAAATGATTTGATTTCGCCCAGGATCGAACTGGGGACGTTCTGCGTGTTAAGCAGATGCCATAACCAACTAGACCACGAAACCAATTATTTCTTGTTGTGATGTATTTATCAATATTTTGAAATATTATTTTTTATATCACCTGAACAAACCGAATATTGCCTGAAATACCTCCAAATATTAATATTTTTTTCGGAGTTCTTAAGTTATTAGATATAACTAATGAAAAATATATTTATATAATAGAAACAGGGAGTATTTTATCAAGTTAGTCACATCGACTTGTCCGGTCTTAATAGTTTTTTAATGAAACATACAAGCAAGGTTACCAAAACATTGTTAGTATCATTTAGTTGGTTCTTATAATAAAAATAAAACAACCTACAGATTCCAAACTATACATTTAGTTAGAGGTGTGATTTTTTCTGGATTAAATCAGGGAAGGAAAGTGCACCAAGAAAAAATAAAAAGTTTGTTTGGACATATAAACAGAGGGTATTTGGATCCCAGCTGTCACATTAAAAAACAAAAAGAAATATTTATTCTAGAATAACATATTTAAAAATGGGGGTTTTAAACAGTGTATGGTGTATTCTTTATTTTCATATCAGTGAATGAGGAAATTTCGATGGTCATTCATTTAAATAATTGCAAATTTCCTTATTCCACTCTATCAATGGTGTTAAGAAAATGTTCCAGGGATGTTATAAATAGTTATTTTAATAGGATTATAAAGTATTACAAAGCATAATATTGGAATACAGTAAATAACAGGAAAGACTTTAATCCTGGTAGAATCCAACCTAAAACAGATGGGTTCAAGACATCGTTAAACAATTAGTCTTTGTATGTTTTAAATAAATTTTTATTTAATGTTAAAATCTTCTTAAAATTGCCTGGAAAAGATAGTAGAAACCTTACCCAGGTCCAATATGGTCATTTTCTAATTGATATGCTGTTTTATCCTATTGAATAATGAATATGTTATTTACAAGAAATATAATGGATAACAAACAATATAATAATACTTTTTGAAATAACCAATGTAAAATTAATAGTGAACTGAGTATAAACAGTATATTTTTGTCTATTTCACTGCTATATCTTTATTTTATTCTTTTTATATTTCCGATTTGGAACTTCTTTTTTTAAGTCTTTCTATTTTGTTCCTCCTGACGCTTTTTGTAAAATAAAGAAATACACATGGTAAAATAAACAAAGAAGTACACAACCATCAGACCACTGCAAAGAGCCATAAGCTTACTTTTGATCCCTACAGAATTTAAAATCCTTTTTGTTGTTACATTTAGGCTTTCTATATCTTTTTTTTTACTGTCCCACCTTTTGGCTGAAAATACATTGATGAACAGCTGTGACATGATTCTAAAGGCGAACTTACATACTAATTCTTTCTAATGACAGTTAGTTATAAGTATATATACAAACATCCGAAGAGACCAGTATGAAAGAATAATACGTTATTAAATGATATACATTTGTCTATTTCCTTGCTTCATATAACTACAGCCCGCAAAAACGCTACCTGTTATAACGTAATGACAAAGATGGGAAGGCAAAGGTGCCATACTTCAACATCTGAAGAATTTTAAATGAGAATATTTAGTTCTTCTTTTTGTTTTTGCTTCCTCGAAATAGAAACTTACACTTTCTTAGCAATCACATACCAATTATCCTTTTCGTAACCAGATGATAAAATTTCAGCTCCTGCACTAATGCAGTCTTCTTCTAATTCACCTTCACGATAAAGGTGATAAAATCTGTATTTTGTGGTATTAAATTTTTCCTTCTCCTTTATTTCTTCCTTATTTTGTTTTTCCAGTTCCTGTTCCCTTATTTGTTCTTGTTCCTTTTTCCAATTTGCCATAAAAGTAGCTCTTTCATGAGGTGGGACTCCAGTCAAATCAGGCTTTAGTACATTTTTACTCGTTTTCTTCTCCTTTGTATTTTCCTTATTCTTACCTTGTAAAACCCATGGTACTAAGACATCTTGTTCCATCCCTTCTTGATAACCCCTTCTCGACGAGCCCTGCTCTAAAGCCCAGCAATAAATTAAGATCTGTCCCCCAGACTTCACTTTGCTTAGAATATGATTAATGGCGTGAACTCTTCTTTCTCTCGTGGTCCAATGATGCACCACTGCAATAGAGATAGCGAAATCAAATGTATTATCCCTATGGGGTAAATGCATCCCATCGGCCACAAGGACGTTATAATTATTATTAATCTCATGAGCACAGGTAATCAAGCCATCTGACCTATCTGATCCAATGATAAAAACATTTGGATTTACTCCTAGATACTTACCATTACCACACCCAACATCAATCCCAATACTGCCTATGGATTGATCATTAAGAAACTTGGTCACAATGGGCCATGGTTTATATCTTGTTTGAGAGAAGTGGGAGGCAATTTCGTTGTACACCTTGTGGACATACTCTTCTTCCTTTGCAGCTTCCATTCTTACTATCTAATGTCCTGCTAAAATAATTCAGTGAGTAACCTTTTTAATACAACTGCTTTTATCTGTCTCTTGGAATCGATGAGTTTTGAAGCGATGTCTTTTCAAATCTTCATAATCTCCAAAAAATTTGTCATTAAAGGCACATTGTTTAAAATTAAAGCTCTAAAGGAAAGGTACCAATTTTAAAGAAATAAAGAACATACGCTCGGAGCATTTGGAGTGAGTGGTATAATACCTTGTTGGTGACGGGCGTAATGGGCTGAAAATATATGATTAACATTAATTAGTGGAGTCCCTAAAAGGAAATGCAGTGATCGTTGTTTCACCGTGCAGTGTGATGTTTGGCGTCAAGATCTGATTAAATCTCAAATTTCTAAAATTAAATTGAACTTACAAGAAAGTACACTTACCATTCCTAGAACTCCAAGGATTTCATAAAAGTATAACAAACAAACCGCCTGCCAATCCAACTGCAACTAAGTTCTTACTTTTACCTGGCTATATATATCTCCTGGGTTTAGTGTCGTATAAAATAGCCAAAAAAAAAAAAGCAACGAAGAAATAAAGAGGATACCTTTCGCTACTTTTTTAAGGTTCAACAAGATCCAACAAACTATAATACCAATATCAACCCATACTAACTCACATTTATCCTTCGTTTGACAGTGGGTATATCGCTATATTGCTGTTCTAATTTTTCCATTGCTTAACAATCACATCTACTTTGCATTATTGAGTAAGGAAAAACTGAGCCACCTATACATATTTGAATCTTCTTCTTATTCTTCTTTTTCTTTAGACGCTGCTTTTACTGTGATATGGGTAATTCCAGCTCGAAACCCAGCTCAAATTTATCATCCTCTAACCGCAATGTAGCAAGATCTAAGAGTAAATCTACTGCCTCGAAAAAAAGTGTATCTCAAAAGTCAAGTTCCAAGACAAAATCCTCCTCCTCTAAACTAGTCGCTAATTCTACATCTTCTACAAAGCCGTCGCGACCCAATCTAATAAATAGATCAACCAGGAGTGAAGCTGATATAAGTCATCACAATTTCAACGATGAGCATAATGAGTCATCACCTAGTTTAAGCCATCATGGATCCTATTCTCAATCTAATGAACATATTGATAATAGTAGTAGTACCACAAAACATAATTCTTCTGGAAATAACAACGCTCATCCAAGTAATAATATTCAAAGGCTCCATCGTAGATCTCACTCTACTCATGAAGCAGTACCAACTAATCGTCATTCGCACAATAATAGCTTTACAAATACCGATAATAACATTCCTGATATCAGAGTTCAAGACTCTGAGGACACCTTATTAAATCCAAACTTATCAACTAGCTCCATTTCGCATACGCCTACAGAAAACTCAAATATGAAAAATAGTAGAGGAAGTCTAATGAAGAGACGTTCAAGTTTTAATACCACAATTGATCTTCCACCTTCTATGATACAAGTAGCACCAAAATCCCCAATTTTGAAGAATAGTAAACATTTGACCTCCTCCCATTCGTTCCAATACTCTGACGAGGTATTAACTGACCATGAGGATCATCAGGATCATAATAACACTCACCAAACCCATCAACATAATCATGTCCATCATCATACTCAAAATCAAACCAGGGTTGATGATCCAAATCATTTATCTACATCCACTCCATTATCAAGACCTACAAGTCACAGCAGTGGCGAACATTCCCATCATTCTCATCATCATAATCATTCCGGATCCTCTAATAGTACAGATTTACCGTATAATGCTAATAGTAGGTCAAATTCATTCTCCTCATCTCACCTTAGTAGGAAATCTTCCTTTGGCTCAAATAATACAACTGCATATAGTACCCCATTGAACTCACCAGGGGTGAAAAGATTATTTGAACACCATAATAAAGCCGAACTAGAAACAGGTGATTACTTCGGTACCGTTAATAACTACAATAATGAATATGTATCCACTGGTGGGACACCAACTATCATAAACCATGGTTCGTCACCATTACACCAACATCACGAAATGACAATAGAAGGTAATGACATCGTTTTAAACTCTAGAGACATGTATCCAACCATTTCCACCACTGGTGGTAACGATATCACGCCTCATAATAATATTAACAATAACACAGAAGATACTATTAATATCGGTAGCAAACCATCTAGTACCGCTGAAGATGGGGCTGGTATTATCAAAAAGAAAAAACCCTTAAAACCTCTCGATATAGATTTAACAATCCAAAAATTGTTAGATGCCGGTTATGCAGCGAAAAGGACTAAGAACGTGTGTTTGAAAAATTCTGAAATTACGCAAATCTGTCATTTAGCAAGAGAAATTTTTTTAACTCAACCATCACTATTAGAACTTTCTCCACCTGTCAAGATTGTGGGGGATGTTCACGGTCAGTACGGAGATTTATTAAGATTATTTACTAAATGTGGATTTCCACCTTCATCAAATTATCTATTTCTTGGAGATTATGTAGATCGTGGTAAACAATCTTTAGAAACTATTTTATTATTGTTCTGTTACAAGATTAAGTACCCAGAAAATTTCTTCCTTCTAAGAGGTAACCATGAATGCGCCAATGTTACTAGAGTTTATGGATTTTACGATGAATGTAAACGTCGTTGTAACATCAAGACTTGGAAAATGTTTATTGACACTTTTAATACATTACCCTTGGCAGCCATTGTTGCTGGTAAGATCTTCTGTGTTCATGGTGGATTATCCCCTGTGCTTAATTCTATGGAT
>JAJLXW010000118.1:0-17248 GCA_030571515.1 Monosporozyma aquatica
CTCACAATCTCCTTATAGAAACCATTACCCCAGAAGACATATCGATTGGAAATTATTTACATTGCTCCAATAGTAAAGGGATATAGGTCGAAACGGCAGAGACAATGAACGGTTCACTTGAAAAACAGTAGAAATACCACCCTTTAACGTTATTTCGAAGTAGCTGAATATAAGATATACGTTGTTGGTCTGACATTGGTAAAATTCCCTCCTCCTGAGGGATAGATCCATAGTTCATGATTTAAAAGCAACGGTATAAAGGAATCCAGAATATGCAAATGAAAAGAATATTAATAAAAAAAGACTCAGCTTAAGACCAGCTTTAGCTATTCCAATAGGACTGAAACTGTCTTACTTGTTGTCGTTGACCTTTCGAGCCGTGAATATATAGAGTTATTATCAATATTTGAATTATATAAAACAATAAAATCAAATACAGTAATGAAAACCGCGGTAATTAATAAGACAAAAAAAAATAGAAAGACCCCAAAGTTCGAGCTGTCATAAGATTCCATATTTGGACAAATTGTCACAAATTCAGAACACATACATGTACTGGATTGAATTAAAAACAATGGTACTGTGGTTGATTACTTATACATACAATATATATAAGTTAACAAATAAGAATTATTAATCACTAGGTAAAGTATTATATCACAGAAACATTATAAGATTTTTTGAGGAACTCGTTATAATAAAAAAAAACACCACCTTAAGCTTATATGAGGGGAAGAGGGATATAGTAATTAAAAAAAAAAAGTATGATACATTCAAAGAAGAAGGGCAGAGAGTTATAAACTAGGGTAAATAATTAAGAAAATCAGAAGGAAGATATAGTTTTAACTTACCCCGAAATATATACATAATATTAATCTATTCTAGGTAACCGTCCTTAATGTAAAGATTTGTGGAGCTGTAATAAAAACTACTTCTGATTCTTCCTACGATTTCTAACGCTTTTCTGTCTCGACCGTTTGATATTATGCAGATAAAAAGAAAATAAAAAATAAAAGTAAAGGAATCATCTGTGTTGTAAAGTTGTAGTCATGTATGAAGTGTAAATCCAATATACCTCAATGATATGTGTGTATGTGAGAGGGATGTAGGGGTAAAAAAAGGGAAACAATATTAAATAAATTATGATGATTGATTAACTTCAACTGGAACAGAACCTTCTTTAACTTCTTCTTCAACTGGGATAGATTTTTCAGTTTCAATTGGTGTGGCAGTGCCTTCGGCTGGGGAACCAGTGTTTTCAGTAGAAGTTTCAGCAGCACCGTCAGCACTTTCAGATTCCTGTTGGTTATTGGTGTTGTTATTGTGATGATTACGGTGGGAGTGATGATGATGGTGATGTGGAACAGTGACAACCTTTAACAGGAACTCGTCCAAATCATTGCCAGATAAAGTCTTATGAACTTCCACTTCAAGTTTTGGATTTTCTGGTACCCACTGTTGCCATTGCTTGGAACGAATGAAATATTGAGTCACTGGAGATGGTTCAGTGACTTCCTTTTCGACTGGTTTTATTTCATCTTTAGTTTCATCTTCATTTACTTCTTTAGTTGCTGTTGCTTCTTGTTGTTCTTGTTCGATTGGTTTAATAATTTGTTCACCTTGAATGACTTCCACGGTAGCATTTTCATTAAATACAATTTCTCTTAATGCAGCCATAAGAACATTTTGATCCCCACCAAATGACATATTTAATAATCTATAAAATTTGGCCAATAATGATAATGGAACATAACCATCTTTAGACAAATTCTCTTTCAAATAATTATCTTTAGCTAAATTTTCATCGGATAAATAATATTCGATTTGTCTTGCCACACTATTAACAGCCATCATAGAGTAATGGAATGGATATAGCATTGAATATAGTTGAGCCATTTGTTGTGGTCTGAAATTACGATGCTTATTGTTATTGTTATTATTATGACGGAAATTTGGGTTGTTGTTGTTATTATTATTTGATCTTGGGTTAAAACCATTTTGTGATTGTGATTGCTGTTGTGGTTTGTTACTATTTGGGAATTTTCTATTATTATGGTGATGATGCTTGTTATTATATCTTTTATGTTGTTTATGTTGTGGTTGAGGTTGTTGGGGTTGTTCTTCAGACCCTTCAACTGGAGTGGTTGTAGCAGCAACATCAGAAGTTTCTGTTACTGGAGCATTGTTTTCTTTATTTTGAGTTTCCTCGCCGGAGTTGGAAGTTTCAATAGATTCATTCTTTTCATCTTTTTTCACTGCTGGTGAAGGAGAGTTTTTCTTATTATTGTTATTCTTTCTATGATTATGTTGTTTATGTTTGTTATTGCCATTTCTCTTCCCACTATTACTGTTAGAGTTGTTATTATTATTCTTATTATTGTTTTTATTAGAGACAGTAATAGAAGCTTGAAGTGGAACCCACTTCGTAGAAGTGTTAGACTTAATTGATGGGGTTGGGCTCTTTCTCTTGATAGCATCAAAATCTTCCACAGAGATAGAGGTGGTTGGGATATCATTATTGACAGCCTTCCAAGGAGAAGAAGTTGGAATTGGAGCGGGAATCAAGTTTGCAGCTGGGGCAGGAGCATCTTCCTTTTTATCATCTTCTTGAGTGGTAGTGGAAGCAGAGGTAGACTCAATGACAGGTTTTTGATCTTCCACTTTCTCAACAGTTACTGTTTCTTTCACAGTAGTTTCAACGGCAGCAGACATAATTCTTTTGTTCTTTTGGTAATTTCCTTTTGATATATATCTTAGTTACTCAATGGTTCACGTTCAGCCTGGCGTAATATGTAATATTCAAAACCACAACCAAACTACTAACCCAAATAACATATATATATGATCTTCTCCCATAATGAAACTGAAAAAAGTGAAAAAATCGTCGTTGGAAAAAAAAAAGTCGATGAGCTCTGCGAAAAAAAAAAAGTTACAAAAATTGCGTGGGTGGAAAAAATGACGTCGTGAGAAGTGACGGGCGGGGTTGATCTCGCATAAAGTGCCTCGACCAGGCTGCTATTGTTAAGTGGTGGTGATTTAGTGACAGTGAAGAGATATATTGATATAGAGAGAGGTATCAAACAGATGGCCAAGTTTACTAAGAGGATTGTTTTTGGCTATGACTAATGAACGTCGTCAGAAGAGAAATGGAGGTCGTGGTGCAGGAAGTTCTGTTGGAGCTACAGCGGCTGCTACCACTGCCATGAAAAATGGGAAGAAGAAATCATCAAATAATAATGATAAATTAGTGGTCAAGTATTTGACTGAGATGATCCAAAACTTGGGGATTAATTCTGTAAATAACCTAATGGAGATTCCAGAGGAAACATGGGAGGATATGTTTGAACATCGTGAACAGGTAGTGGAAAATATCAAAGATGTGGCCAAGGACAGAAAACAACGTGCTGATCAGTTACGTATACAACCGCATCTTCAAAAACCAAAGAAGTCTAATAATCTGAACAAGAAAATGCCGAAAAAAGGTGGTCTTACTCCAGATGCATTGGGACAGACAGAGCGTGAGGAAGGAGAGGAAATAAAACCGGATCTCCCCTTGGAATTATTGAAAATGCCTGAAACTCATAACAATATGTCTCATTTAAAGGATCATCCATCACTATTACATGATAATATTCAATATTTCCAAAATTTACATTCCGTAGCATTAAGAAATAATCCTGAATTAAATGATAATATTCATAATTATCTGTCTCAAATGGCCACAAATTTTACCCTTTTCATAGATGATACCAATACAAACAGTACTGAAACTTTAAAATATATCCAAAAACGCCGAAATATCCCAAATTTACCCATAGACGAATATCAGGATAATATGCATCCATTACATTCCAATATGACTCTTTTTAAATTAGTCACTGCAAAGAATGATAATATAAATGAGGATGAAATCCCACCACGTATTGAACCTCAGGTGGATCAATGGAGATATATAGAGAAAACCATCCTTACCATTTCTCGTCGAAATTCTATTCTCTTTGCATTAGATATTGAAGGTTATGAGGCAAACGCAAATATTATCACCGAGATTGGTATTTCGATTTATGACCCCAGAGAGAATTTATTAGAATATGGGTTGGCTACGCCAGTGTTGCATAATTATCACTTGATTGTCTCAGAATACTTTACTTTAAGAAATAAGACATATCTGACAGATGCGAGAGATTGTTTCCTATTAGGTGAATCCCTCATTTTACCCCTTGATGAATGTGCCACTTTCATTCAATCTTTAATCAATTATTATATGTTCCCACATAGCGAAGAGGATAAGACATGGGGCCGTTGTTTTGTGGGACATGGGATTCCTAACGATATTACATGGTTAAAATCAATAAATGTTAAATTCCCATCCGTAATGAAGGATATATCATCGAGATATCAACCTCAGGAGAATGACCATACCACAACTTATATCATTGATACAGGTAAATTCCATCAAATTTTATACGGTGATATGTATGGGAATCTAGGAAAAAATTTGAAATTGTATAACATCCCACATTCATTTATGCATAATGCTGGTAATGATGCATATTATACTTTGCAATTAATATTAACCATTGGTAATTTTAAATTTAGAGAGATTAATTATTTGGATGATTTAAGATACATGTTTGCTAAGATTAATGCATTACAAGAAACGGATGATATTTCCATTCGAAAAGGATTTGAAGAAGATGATGACCTAATGAAAGCACCACAAAATAAATATAAGTATAATATTCCGATGACAGAGATTGCCTCTGTGATTGAATTTATTAAGATGAATAATGAACATTGGAGTCAATCGTCCAATTCCCAAAATCAATATAGACCGGCTTATAGAGGTAAGAAAAAGAAACATAATAATAATAATAGAAGAGAGAGTGATTTAAGAAAGAAAAGGGAGAATTTGTTAGGTATTTCTCAATTTTATGGTAGTAGATGGATGACAAGTGCAGTTAATGCCTTTTGTCTAGCAGAGAATTACCCAATTCAAGAACAAGACGAAGAGGAGGAAGAGTTAGGAGATGGGGTAGACTATTACGAGGAGGAGGAAAAAGAAGAAGATGATGAAGACAAAGAGTAAACGTGCATCTCATTAGATTCATATGTGTATTATATTAAAAAAAACAAATCCTATAGAAGAAATACATGGTTCTACATACATAGCAAATATAATCAAGCTAAGATTGGTTTTAACAAAGTATCCAGTTTACCAGAACGTCTTAAAGCTTGTAAATCATCATTACCGCCAATATGTTCGCCTTTAATAAAAGTATTTGGAACAGTGGTTTGTCCTGTAATTTCTCTTAAAGCTTCTTGGATTTCAGCACCATCATCCATTTCGTCTAATTGTAATACCAGAGCTTTAGATTCAGGGACATTTAAATCCTTAAACATAGTTTTCAAAGTAGCACGGCAATATGGACAATAAGTCTTTGAAGCGATAAATATATCCTTTTCAGCAATTAAGTCTTTAACGTGGTCAATAGTAGCTTGAGAGACCATTTTATTTGAATAATATCTTTGTTGTTGTAATAATATACTGTTTGTAGTGGTAAATTTGAATGTATTAGTTGTTTGAAATTTCAAAGAACGATAAGGTAACCTTGTCTTAAGAATTGATTTCAACAGTTTGAATTAGTTGTTGTTGTGAGCACACCTTTTTTAACAATTATTTTACGTTTGAGAACCGAGTATCACAAATCGTGGGATACCACTATAACAAGTTTATCTGTTCACCTTTTATATGTTTCGCATTTAAGAAAAGAAAAATAGCAAGCCGGTCTCCTTAATAAATCAGGGTTTGATTATGTAATATAGCGAGGGTTTTCCACATGAAGATTCTAGGGCCGGAAATTAGTCAGCAAACATTATTTATGTACCCTAATTAAAACTTGTACATTCAAGATTTTCAATCTTGTGTAGCCCTATACTTTCTTTTTTCTTATCAATAGTTATCAAGAAATTTTGCTTGGGAGCCCTAGGGTTTTGCATTTTCCCTTGCATAAGAGTTACAAAAACATGAATTCGAATAAAAAAGAACAACAAACTGTGAATGATTTGAATTATACAAGAGACAATTTAATTGATCATCAAAATATAGCCCCTAGTTATCTATATATATATTTGAGTCGAAGATAAATCACAATTTAACTGAAAATACCTGAAAACCATATTTTCAAGAACGATATATTAAGACAAAAATGGTGGGCATGGGTTTCTTAAAGGATCACCCACGAACGGCTATCACAGACACAATTTATACCATCGTGTCATCTCCTGATTATCCCATTGAACAGGAATTAGGTAAAGTGGTAAGATTAATTAGAGATGCTATTGAAGTTGATGATAATGATTATCAGTACACTTTAAATCAAGAAGAGACTGCTCGTTGTATAAGAAAAAAATTAAAATGGGGGAACGAAATACAACAATATAGATCATTACAATTATTCAATTGTCTTATTATGAGAGGTCTAAGATTTGGTATTATTTATAATGATTCAAAATTAATTGAAAGATTGACCGTTATTGCATTAAATCAAAAATCTGATGGGAATGGTCAATCTTATTCCAAGAAAGTGATTCAATATCTTAGATCTGCAATTCTGGATTGGTATGATTATATTAGATCCAGACATTATGAATCTAAGCGTACTTATGAGTCTATTATCAATTTATATGGATATGTTAGAGATCACAAGATGAATAAAGCTGATACGTCAACAACTCGTAAGAGCTCTAAGAATAAGGGAGGAAAAACAAGACGTTCCAAGAGCAACTTCATGAATGATAGTGCAGACGAATCTGTCTATACTGGTGCTGGTGCTGGTAGTAGTGGTATCAGAGTATCAAGCCAATCTAGAAATAGAGCTGATGCTAAATATAGAATCCCCACGATTGATATGAGAAAAGAGGGTCCAAAGATTCAAATTATCATTAGTAACGCCTTGGCCGCAGCAATTGCATTAGAGAATGCCTTAGTGGTATTGCCTGCTGGTATGGATTCCATGGATAGTGAAGACGCAACAGCAAAGTTTATTCAAGCAAGAACCATTAGACGTAAAGTGTTAAGATATTTACAATTGGTCACCGAGGGTGAATTCTTGGGGAGTTTACTTCATGCCAATGATGAACTGGTAAAGGCATTGACTGAATATGATAATAAATCGCAAGGAGATGAGAATCCAGACGAAGATAGTTATAGTACTGAGGAATCAGATAATGGTGAAGAAGATAGCCTTGCTAACTATGAATCTGATTTTGATGAAAGTGATGGAGAAGATAGTGGTGGAGATAACGGCTGGACTGTTAATACTCATCCTAGCGTAAGAGTACCCGAAGAAAGAAGAAGAAGAAGGCAAAACTCCTTCACTGAAGATTCTGTAAACGATCCCTTCAGTGATCAAAACAAATTCTAACCAGAAATACTAGAAAAGACTCTATTCGTCTCGATTTTCAATACGAACAATTAAAATATATATCTGTGTAGGAATATATAGGTGCATTTATGTGTTATATTAATGATTCTCAGAACCCATCTATTTCACTTTGTCTCTGGTTTAAAATTTAAGGAAAGACTGTTGACGCAGTGTCTGACATCCTTGGGCAATCCCAGTTGTTGCTTCCAACCCTCACCCTCAAAGACATGTCCCAGGTGGCCCCCACAATTATTACAACGTATTTCTACTCTCTTCATCCCCATTGTTGTGTCTTCAATATATTTCAAAGCGTCTGGTTTGATCTCTTCGTAAAATGCAGGCCAACCACAACCAGATTCAAATTTAGTTGCACTTGCATATAGTGGAGCTTTACAATTAGCGCAATAATATATCCCAGTCTCCTTATTATGCAAGTACTTGCCAGTGTTTGGCCTTTCTGTACCTTTATCCCTTAGAACATGTAATTGCTCTGGCGTTAATTCTGAGTTCCATTTATTTCGGTTTGACATTGTAAATACAATATTTCTTTGTTGCTGTGTAAATGTGTTTAATGGAGTGAGTGTGTGATAAAGTGGTGTTATCCTTGTTAAAGCTACCCTTTTAATCATTGGACTTGTTTTAGTTGTTGAAGTTGCCTCTTCGGTTCCTTTTCAGAAACGTCATAAGTGAAAAAAAAATTACTGTGAAAGAATAATCTTTAAGTAATGGTAAATATGAAACTTTGAGGGCATGTTAAAAGCCTTAACACAACCAAATATCAAAGCATTGGATAAGGTTGGATTAATTTTTAGTCGGTGGAAGTGTTTTAGTTATTTAAAATGAGTGCAGAGGAAGTTGTAGATTATAAAAATGAAGAACAGCAGATAGAAACACTACGAAAAGAAGAAACTGCACCACCGAAGGAGGACTCCCCCACAGAGTTACCATTACAGACGATTAATTTGAGTGATTATACTAAATGGACGGTCAATGATGTGGTACAATGGTGTATTTTGTCTTTAGAAATTGCAGAAATGGATCGATTATGCCAGAATATTCGATTGAATGATATCACTGGAGACTTATTGCCTGAATTGAGCTTAAATGATTGTAAATATTTATGTCATGAGGCGGAGAGGGAGTTAACAAAAAATGGTTTGCAAAAGGCTATTAAATTAAAGATAATGATAAATAAATTAAAGGATAATAATGTGAATACGGACAATGTATCCACTACTGATAGAGAACGATTACAACAACAAGAGGAGAATATGACTCTTGTATTGAATAACCTTTACTCTACAGTGACTACAAAATTGCAGGACTATCAATCTCAATATCAACAATTAAGAATGGATATCTTAGACCTGGTGAAGAATACTGATACAAACAATAATAATGAAGAAACTACATTAAGACCAAAGATAAGGCGATCTACTTCAAGCAGAAGAAATCAATCCAGGTCTACTGAATCTTCTATTCCAACACTAGCTCAAAGAAGAACAGAGTCAACCAACAGTATAGATGTACCACATTCACCTTCTAAAAATAGTTTTAATTCAACAAATCTTGCACCTACTCCTACCAATGTGAATGCTGCTTCTCCAACACATAATGAAGCATTGAAACAATTACGTGCATCGAAAGATGATTCCAGTGAAAAGATCCTGAAAAGCGCAATGAGAAGGCATAATTTAAATGATAAAGATTGGAGACAATATGTACTAGTCATTGGATATGGTGATCAGGAAAGGATCCTTGAAGCACATGAAAATCCTGTGGTTGTATTTAAAAACTTGAAACAACAAGGTTTACATCCCACCATTATGTTGAGACGACGTGGTGATTTCGAAGAATTACAATCTAATGACATGTTAGGTCGTGGTGATGGTGTGACCCCTGGTGGGAGATTATAAAGAATTTAATATGCGTTAGAAAAGATATACGTATCTGATATTTAATAGTATACAAGGTAATATTTTATTTATCTATTCTTCTTTCTTGTTTTTTTCCTACGTACTTCTGTATGGATTAAACTTCTTCTTTGCCTTCATTATCTTAATCCTTTCTTGATCTTCTTTAAATTTATTTAATAATTGATTGATTTCTTGTTTCTTTCTCTCTCTGACTTGGAATCTATAGAAATCTTTCTTTGCCTTCTTATCAACCATTGTTACAGGAGTAGCTTTAGCTTCATGTTTAGTTAATGGATTTCTCTTTAAGATTTTTTTCCTTATAGAATTTAAAGATTTTGTGTTCTTACCCACCACCATAGTAAACCCATCTTCATCAACGATAGTGCCCTGTACCTCATCTTGTGCTTCTTGTTCACGTTGTTCGAAGATGGCTAGGTGTGAATGAACATCATCTTTCAAATAATCCAGATCAATTGGTTTATAAAAATTAATAAACGTGGAGATTGATGGAGAGTTATAATTCCATTCGACTAATTTCTCAGTATCTTTTATATTAGAATATTTCAGTAGTGCATTCCAACAATTATCTACACTGGAAGAATCTACAAATTTAAGTAATGCAGTATTTCTTGGAGTAAATCTTACCTCAGCGGTAGATTCACTGGGTAATGACATTAAATCAGATGTCAGGGATGATAGATTTACATCCTGGAGACCAAATTCATCATTATATAGTAAATCCTCTATATGTGAGACTGCATCATATTTGGAACATATTTCCTTTATCACAGTTTTCATAGAGTTCACATTGGTCAATAGTGGGATATTCACCAAGAATAAAGAGTTAGACTCTTCTTCTTGTTTAGATTGGTGTCTTTTCATGAACATATAGTGACATGTTGGCCTCTTATTATCATTGTGTTTGGAGAGTACTGGATGGTCAGGTAATTTGAACGGTATGACCAAAAATCCATTCTTCATGGAGTTGATGTGGGCCATTTTCTACCGTCTGCACTGTCTCGAGATAGTTGGCCTGTAAGCTTTAGACTGTCTAAATGTCACTGTAGAAGATATATAGATGAGTTAACACTACTGTCTAACCAGTGATAATTAAATGGATTTCTTCCACTGCCAAAAAAGAAAATTTTGTTAAATATTTCAGGGTTTCCTAAAAGGGTAAAAAGAAAGCACGTGTTGAGATGACCATTAGAGGAATATACCGTTTTATGGCAGAAGTAGAAGTGAAAGGGTGTTTATTTAAAGTTGGCAATGATCATTATGGTTGCTTTGAAGAGGAATATTAACATGACCGGTATTTACAGGGGAAGTTTTCTAGTATGCTTTTCCTATTATTAACAGGGATAAAATAAATAGCAAAAAATGGTGATGGGTAATCTTCATCCCTGTTCCTACTTCGATTCAACATCAGTCAAACCATCATCATCACTACTGTTCTTCACACGCTCAGATTCCTTCATCAGTTCATATAGTTGTACCACTTGATCCGGTGACATCTTTTCAAATGTCTCTTTGGAAAGAGATCCTGTTTGCCATTGCCCATCATTAATCAACTTCAAGTAATCTTGCCAACTTGCCAAAAATCCCACAATATGTAATGGATTATCTATATCCTTATGCAATTTGAACTCACTCTTCACATATTTATCTCCCAAAGATCTCTGTAATGGGGGTAACTGGCGGTGTGCTCGAAGAATACTCTTATATAATTTTAAAGGGGGCAATAATGCTTGAGATACTCTATGTATCTTGTGAGAAGCAAACCTTCTGAAACTAGACTTTATTATACTGTTCATAATGAAAACCGGTATACTGGCAAACCGTTAGCGTGTTACTCCACTGACCTTGTTGTCTGTAGCCCTCTCCACCTTTGTGGACTACTTAAAGCTCGAGATAAGATCTCGTTATACCAAAAAAAAAAAGAAAATTAACTATCTTTAAAAATCATTAAAAGGTCATATATAAATATAGACACTACCTTTACAGGCTTATCTCTAGAAAAATCTATATACTAAAGAGAAAAAGAACATGTTATAATTTTACCAAGGCAGTTCTAAGATAGTAGTTTCGTTCGTAACAAAAGAAATAAAGAAAACATAAAACAATCAGTAGATTTATTCAAAAGTGCTTGGGATCAAACCTAATTTACTCATTCTAATCTTAACAGCATTTCTGTGACCATCTAAACCTTCCTTTTTAGCAACACACATCACAGCTTTACCGATCTTGTCTAACCCTTCTGGAGTCACATTTTGTGATGTAATGAATTTTTGGAATGTGGCAGTATTAGCACCACTGTATTGTCTAGCATACCCATATGTTGGTAAAGTATGGTTAGTACCACTTGAATAATCACCACAAGATTCTGGAGTGTATGCACCAACGAAGATGGAACCAGCGTGATCAACAAGATCCACATATTTATCAGCATCTTTTATTTGTAAGATTAAATGTTCTGGAGCATATTTATTGGACATATCAAATGCTTCCTCATATGAATCACATAAGATAATAGTACTATGAGCAATACATTCACGAACAATATCGACTCTTGGTAATAGTAAAGCTTGTCTGTTGACAGATTCCTGGATCCTAGCGACCTTTTCATTACTAATATTAACACCGACAAGGATAACTTGGGAATCAACACCATGTTCAGCTTGAGATAATAAATCAGCAGCGACGAAATCATCATCAGCATCTTCATCTGCCACAACAAGAACTTCACTTGGACCAGCTGGCATATCGATGGAACATAACGCCTGGGTATCATTTTGAACATACATCTTAGCTGCAGTAACGAATTGATTACCTGGACCTAAGATCTTATCCACTTTGGGCACGGATTCAGTACCATAAGCCATGGCTGCAACAGCTTGAGCACCACCAGCAAGGACAATCTTTGAAGCACCAACTTTAGCAGCAACGTAAACCACTTCTGGACTGACTTTACCATCAGATTTTCTTGGTGGAGAGGCAAACACAATTTCTTTACAACCTGCGACTTGAGCTGGAACACCTAACATTAATGCAGTACTTGGCAGGATAGCAGTACCACCTGGAATATATAACCCGACTTTTTCAATGGCTCTTGGGAATCTAGAACAAATGACACCAGGTTGTGTTTCAACGACTAATGGTTCAGTTTGTAATTGTGCAGCATGGAATTTACGGACATTTTCAATGGATAAATCTAAAGCGTCCTTCATTTCTTGGGTTAAACCTTCGAAATATTCTTCTGGATATGGAGCTTCAAGGACAGGTGCTTTTAATTGGACAGAATCGAATTTAGCAGTGTATTCGATTAATGCTGAGTCACCTTTACTTTTCACATTCTCAATGATTGGGTTAACTAAATGCATAATATCAGCTGTCTTCTGAATTGGTCTAGTGACAGCTTTAGTGACACCTTCTACATCACTAGATTTAACCACATGTAAATGGATTGGGGCATTGACATCAATAGGTTTTTTTTCTTCTTGTTGTTTGGTCTTTTCTTGTTCTTTAGCTAAATATTTAGGTTTAGCATCACCAGTTCTTCTTGTCACTTTTAGATGTTTTAAACGTAAATTTCTTTCAACATCTTCTAAAGAGACGTCATTAGCTACCAATTTGGTTAATGCAAAATAGAAAAGATCGGCGGCTTCCCAAGCAATTTCATCTTTGGTCTGAGCTTCGGTTAACTCTTCAGCTTCTTCATTAATCTTTGCATTTAATAAAGTGGCATCATTAAATAATCTATTTGTATAAGAGCCTTCTACTGAATTTGTCTTTCTATTTTGTAACACAGATTGTAATTGTCTTAATCCGTATTTAAAATCACCAAAACATGAGTCAGTCTTTAAATGACAAAACCCTGATCCATTTTGTTCCACTACAAATTTTAAAGCATCACCATCACAATCAACTTCAATAGATAACAATTTTTGAGTGTCACCAGAGGTAGCACCCTTTTCCCAAATTTCCTTTCTTGAACGAGAGTAATAAACACCAGCTTGTTTTTCAATGGCTAACTTAAGTGATTCCATAGATGAATAAACTAAACCTAAAGTTCTATCATTAGTATCAACCACTAGGGTAGTATAAAGACCATCAGGTCTATCAGTCTTGAGAGCAGTTAGTAAAGCACTAAACATAGATCCAGCAGTGATATCATCAGTTGATACAGCAAGAAACTTGGTGGGAAATCTTGCTGTTCTTGATTCTGGAACCGAATCACCGTATATTAGATCACCTGCGTGATAAAGACTCGTCACCCCACTATTTAAGATTTCAACTAAGCCATCTTCATCAAAATATTCAGGAATGGCTACGCTGGCATGAATTGTATCGTAATATTGACTGAGATATTTTACACAGGCTTTAACGTCATTCACAAAATGTAAGTGACCGGTACTGACAACGGCATATGGTGCTAGAGCTAAAAATGGTTTAGAAGCGAGGGCTTCCTTATAATCTTCACCAAAAACTGGTATAACAGGATAGGGAGGTTTTGAAACTTCGCTGAATACCATGTGTGATATTGCTTATTGGTTTTTTGATCAATTGTGATAAATATATATCTGTGTGCTATAGGCTATAATAAATCTATACCAAGTGAATAATAATAAGTGAAATATTTTTTTATGTTTTCCTATTTCAATATATATGTTATTTTTATTTATACTGCAAGAGAAAATGGGATAATAAGATTTAAGGATAACGAATAGAAGAGGAATCGAAGAAGCTCTAAGACTCATCGATGGCAGAACACAATGAGTAAGCCGTGATAGAAGTAGAAAGCACACCCAGAAAACGAGAATTACAATTCAAGAAGTTTTCAAATGGTCAAGGGATTTATCACTCACGAGAAGAAAGAGAAAGTGGTACGATTCCTTCATCATTTCTGGTACCTGTAATATAATATAACTAGCGATAACACAGCAGAAGTTAGAATTGGCGTGACTCAACTGTTAGTGGCGATGTGAAGGAGTCAACATTGGTTCTCTCTAAGTAAGATCTCATAATAAAATCCCATCGTGATTTTTAGTTTTTTTTCACGCAATAGAAAATTTGATTAATTCAATTTATTATGAGGGAAAGAGTTATATCACGCTGGGACAGAGTCAGGAAATACAGAAGTTGTTACTAACTGCAACCCTATGGTGTTTTTCCTGAGGTATGCTAGAGGGAACCTGTATCTGATAAAATATTATTATTATTATTGCGTTTGTTTATGTAGCAATTGTGACAGATCTTGTTGTTCTATTCATTATATAGTAGGATTCGCTTCTAATAGAAACTTTCTATAACTTTGTTCATGATTTACAATCCAGACAATTCAATAATACTGATCCGTATCCATCGCGTCTTTATTGGCAGTTGTGGTGGTCGTGGGGCTGATATTATGTGGACGGTTTGCTGCTTCATATTGGAAAGGACAATCAATTTGATCATGGCCGGACTTCTCACAAAGTGAACACCATAATTCTCTGCCTGCGGAGGCATCTATCTTAGTAGGTGGTTTATATGGTGGTATTGATTGATGTGATTCCATTTCTCGTGTTTTCATTTCATTGATCTCATCCTTTAATGTCTGTATTTCATTTTTTAAAGCTTCGTTTTCTTTTAGTAGAGCATCTTCTTCATTCTCTCTTGAGCCATTAATATTCCCGTTCGACAATGACTGCATATACTCTTTATTCAAAAGTTGATATTCTTTGCTTAAGGATTCATTATGCATTTTCAATTGATCTCTTTCTTTGTTCCACTTCAATTTGGCAGTTTCCATCTCTTGCTTATATTGATTCAAACTATCTATTTGTCTTTGTAATTCACCCACGCTTATGCCATCTACATTCTGATTCTCCTTTCCTTTAGAACTCAATTTCTCCTTCATATATTCTTCATTAGATCTTAAATCTTCATGTAATTGACTCACCACATCAGTCAATTGTTTATTCTCAGTCTCAAAATATTTCAATTGTTTATCAAATTCTATTTGTCCTTCATTTAATTTCTCCTTTAATAAATTCTTTTCTAGTTCTAAATCATTAACACGTTTATCATATTCATCAATAGTAGGTTGAATTTCTTCCAAGACCATTCTTTGATCATTTAATAATCTTTCATACTCGAGCAATTTACGATTTTGTTTCTCTAATTTTAATTCATATTCTTTAATCAAATGAATATTATTATTATTATTATCATCGTCATTACTATTATCCTTTGATATTCTTCGGTCTGGGGTAGTCCCACCCATCTCCGTATCCATATCTACATCATTCCGTGGTAAGGATCCAATTCTTTGTTGACTACTTGATATGTTTCTCGTGGGAGTTGGTGTCCTCACAACATGCCCCATGGATCCACCACTATTTTGTCCCATTGATAACATTTCACTATTATTACCACTCCCATTAGTTATCCTCCTATCCATCATAGGATCACCTCCTAGCGTGCTCCTTCTA
The DNA here is from genome assembly GCA_030571515.1 of Monosporozyma aquatica. NCBI lineage: Eukaryota > Fungi > Ascomycota > Saccharomycetes > Saccharomycetales > Saccharomycetaceae > Monosporozyma > Monosporozyma aquatica. Next base: position 15,814 of record JAJLXW010000118.1, read on the forward strand.
GACCCTCTTTGTTTCTTCAATACAGAAGATTGTATATGTTGTGAAGGGGATGACGTGGAAGAAGAACCTAACGATGAAGGCATTGATGCCGCTTGATCAATGATATGTGCCACTTTCGGTAATTGAATAAATAACCCACTCTTAGGGTATTCAGTATTAAAATATCTTCTACCATTAAACGTACCATTATTTTTACCAATGGGGGCCAATAGATCGACACCAGCATAATAACCAGGTTTATTATCTACAGATCCAACAAATTTTAATTGTCCACGACCAATATTTGGGATTTGAATCAAACAGCCTATCTTTTGTTTATATCTGAGAATATCTTCATTGGACCTGTGTGATAGCATCGTTGTACTTTTATATTCCTTGCTGGGATCTAACTCTCAATCTCTCTTGATATCTATGTTTAAACTTGGATTAGTTCCCATGGCGATCTTCCCATCATTTCATTAATTTTTCAACATCTTCTTTTTAATTCAAATTAAAAAAAAAAGAAGTTAAAGATGATCTTTAAGGAAAGTGGTGCAACAAGAAGAAGAATAAGCTTAAACAACCAAATACAACCAATAGTGCCCAAATGTCTGACGTTGACAATTACATCCAAGAAGCGGAATCCAAGTTCCATAATGGGGAACACAAAGAAGCAGTGGTCAATTTGACTAAAGCTGCCAGATCCAATCCAAACGATAATCAAATGTCCATGATTGAATCTCTAATTCGTAAGATTGCAGACTATATCATTGGTCATTCAAATGGATCCGCTGATCGTGGTATGGGGTCCACTCTAATGAATACTTTTATGAGTAATAATAACGGTTCATCTCAATCACAATTGGGCAAATTAGCCTTATTGGCTACATTGATGTCACATGGAAGCGGTAATAACAGTAATAATAATAATGGTGGGTTTAATCTTGGTTCTGTTATGTCTATGTTTGGTGGAGGCCAACAACAGCAACAACAGCAACAACAGCAACAGCAAGGTGGTGCCCCTTCTTCAATGGGGAGTGCCGGGTTAGCTGCTTTAGCATCTCAATTCTTTTCTGGATCTAACCAAAATAATCAACCACATAGTAGTGGTGGTTCTTTTGCTAGTTTAGCTGCTTTAGCATCACCTTATATGAATAGTGGTAATAAACCAGCAGCCCAGCAATATGGTAACAATTATAACAATAACGCACAGGGGCAAGACTATAATAATCAAGCGCAAAATTATGATAATCAAGGACACAACTACAATAACAGTAGCAATAACAATAATCCACAAGGGTCTTCTTTGGGCTCTACCTTAGCTTCTATGGCTAGTTCCTATATGAGTGGCGGTAACAATAGACCATCACAGCAACACCAGGAACAACAGAATTACAATGCTGATGCTGATAACAATACTGGTTATAACAACTACAATAACAATAACAATAACAAT
>JAJLXW010000273.1:0-39800 GCA_030571515.1 Monosporozyma aquatica
TGAAAAAAAAAAAAAAAAAAAAGAATATCAAGAGATTGAAACTTCAATTAAGACTCAATTCGTATTCATGGGGAAAGACTTAAGGGGTACTGATAGCAATATAAGTTCTAGTGGAACGTTATTAGTTGGTTCAATTGCAAGGAGGACCTTTAAAAAAAATAAATAAATAAATAAATAACATGACTGTCGTGGAAATTACGGGATATTTGAATACCGAAACATCAATCAGTTTTAAACAGAACATAGAGAACGGTTATGTAACGTTGAGACCATTTCTCCCTATTCTAGATCAATTGAATGAGTTCCAAGAGGTTGGTAATGATACGGACGAAACTTTTACTATTGATGCGAATAAATTGAAAGAGCAATCCACTATACAAATGATTGATTTAAATAAAGAAAATATACTTCTGACTAAATTTGGAGTCTTAGTAGACACTGATTCGCAAGGTGATAAATGGATTACAGGCGATAAAGCTATACAAATCTTAAAGAGAGCTAATATCTATGAATTGTTTCAAGATAAATTGTCAAATGATACCAAAAATGAAGTCTCTAATCAACTTGATCAATCCGCTAATAATGATAATAGTACACACGACAATAATAATACTGATCAAAATAATAACAATATAAAACACAATGACATCACTGCAAGTGCTACAAAGAGACAACCAGATTCCACTCAGTTGGAACATGATAGAGGATTGGGATCACCTTTGAAAAAGATGAAATTAGATAACTCCACTAAATTGGATTCATTAACCGATATGATAGGTATTGATTCTAATAAATTGTCTGATACTTTGCAGGATGAAAATGAATCAAATCCTATCCCCCTTTTCAAGCATGATCTAGATTTTGCTGCATTAAAAGCTCCACTCACCATTCAAAGGGCGCGTCAAGTCTCTACTACAACGGATAAAGACGAAAGAATGAAATTGGAGACATTCTTACAAAGACTACTTTTTCCCACAGAGGAAGATAACAATGACCCCTCATCAACATCCTCTTCATCTTCTTCCTTTACCTCCATAGAGTCTTTATTACAGGAATTAGATATGAAGTTTCCTCAAGTATCATTAAATTTAAATATCCCAGTAGATGAACATGGTAATACGCCTTTACATTGGTTAAGTTCTATTGCTAATTTGAACTTAGTGAAAGAATTGGTTAAGATAGGGTCAAGTAGATTACTGGGAGATAATAATGGTGAATCTCCTTTAATTAAAGCTGTAAAATCTGTAAATAATTATGATTCCGGTACATTTGAAGAATTATTAGATTATTTATATCCATGTCTGATATTAGAGGACAATATGAATAGAACCGTTTTACATCATATTGTAATCACTTCAGGGATGGCAGGTTGCTCATCAGCAGCAAGATATTATCTCGATATCCTCATGGGGTGGATTGTGAAGAAGGAGACTCGTTCAATGGTTAACAAAGATGGTATATCAAGAGATGACACTGATCCAATATTAAAGAATTTAAACCTAAATTGGATTTTAACCAATATGTTAAATATCCAAGATTCTAATGGTGATACCTGTCTAAATATTGCTGCAAGATTGGGGAATGTTGGCATTGTTGATGCATTGTTTGAATATGGTGCCAATCCATACATTGCCAATAAAGCTGGGTTAAAACCTGCTGATTTTGGTGCTAGGACAACCGCGTCACCCAAGGGTTCTAATCAATTCCGTCATGAAAATATGAATTCAACTAGTAATAAGCAAACAAATTTACATGACTCTGATATCAATTTAACACAGCCTGATAATATCGTCACTACTGATGGTAATAACCCAAATGTCAATGATGAGACTAACTCAAATATGACCACAGATTTTAAATTAGAATATATGAGAGAACCAGATACAATGAGTCTTATCAATGATATGAAAACATTATTAGCTAATGTGACAAAAGATTATGAGGATGAATTATTTGAACACAAAAATAAATTATCCAAATTACAGGATCAGTTGTCTTCTCAAAGACACGAATTAACTTTTGCCAGAGAAAGATTACAAGATGCAAAACAGTTAAATGATGAATATAATCTTCTGAAAGAACAGTTGATGAATTTACAAAAGGGTATTGAAGAAGAAGAATCTAATTTCATCCAAGAGTCTAGGAAACTGGGGATTTCAGCAGAGGAAACTTCTGCAATTGACTGGGATTCAGGTGAATTTGATGCAGATGAACCCTTCCGAGTAGGCTTGATTTATGACTTCCTTGAAGAGAAATTAAATACTGAGTATAATGGTGATATTGAGAAACTATTAAATGAAGAATCAGTAGAGAACGTTATGAAACAAATACGGACCACACATAGTGATGAGGATATACTTAATGCGTTGCCACCAGCTGTATTATTGAAGGCTCGAATTAATGCTTATAAGAAAAATGATGAACATTTGCAAAATATGTTAAGTAATATTCACGAAAAGCAATCCAACCTTGAAGGCAAATTCAAGAGAGTGTTATCGTTGTGTTTGAAAGTGGATGAATCTAAAGTGGACGGTATGCTTGATGGGCTTCTACAAGCTATATCTTCTGAAGATCCGCAGGATATGGACACAGGAGAGATGCAAGATTTCTTGAACAAGCATGCCATTGTATGATCATTAAAAGCAATGGAACATTTATTATAAAAAATAACAACATTAAACACTGTCCTGGTATAAGAAATCCCGGTTAATTGTAAATATATATGTATGATAAATGTGTAAGCATGATACAGAACATTACAAACTTTCTTTTTATTGATTTTTACTCAATACAAAAACATAGTATATATTTTTGACCGCCTATTTTGCTGGTTTCTTCCAAAAATATTGTTTATGAGTTTTTCTACAGGCTCTTAGACCAGTTCTGCCACCCTTAATAGATTGCACAGTCATCTTTCTCTCTAAGTTTGGATCATTTTCCAAATCATAATAGTATTCTTCTTCTAGTGGTTTCCCAGCAGCATCCTTTCCTTGACGATAAATTACACCGATACAAGGTTCGTTAGTCAATAAAGCACGTACTTCATCCATTTCTAAGGCTCTGATCTTAGAATTAGCATCCATTAATAAGGATAATGGGGTTTGTTGTACATTAGCAAAAGCTAAATAATTGGCAAGTACATGTTGTAAATCTTGACAATTTATCCCGCGCTCATTCAACGAAGCAATGATCTCTTGAGTTGACTTCTTTGGAGTTACCTGTCTGGAAATTTTCTTTATATGATGTTTAAACTTCTTTGCATGGTGTGTATGCTCTGTAACTACTGAGGGAGGTCTCTTTAAAAAGTTATCAGAAGTCATGTTGGTAGATATTGGAGTAAATGGAAGCTGCTTATTTACAATTGGAGTCTGGGGTTTTAATGGTGTCGTATGCTTTTGATTTTGTTGCTCTTCCTTAACCTTCTGTATACTTTCCTCGTGACGAATATGATCATGAAATGACAACTGTTTCATGGTTAAGAGAAGTTCCACATTCCTAAAATCGATTATCGTATTATTCATAAAGGGTAATGTTACAGTTTCATCTTTACAAAGAACAAATGAGGTTAAGTTCTTTCTTTTTAATAATTGTTTGTCTTTATCCACAATCTCAGCAGACTCTTGAGATGAGAATTCAAATTTATTATAGTTTGTTTTCACTAAATGAGATGACATATGATGTGGTAAAGAAACAATTAGTCCATTTAGACCAAGGCAGGTCAATTTAAGTTGATTCCTGTTTGGTGTATACGATAGAATTGCATGTTTTCTGGAGATTAATTTAAATCTGGGTAAAACAATGTCACAGTTTGTTGATTGACGTCCAATATTATAAGAGGCAGCTTTGTTTGGATGTAATTCAATTGGGATAGTCACTTTAACTCGGAAGTTTCCTGCAGCCTTTGTATTGTCACTCTTCTCTGGTGTGATAGTTTTATCAGTGTCTAGAATAAATGATGAATCCAAATTATCAGTTTCTTTTGATGGAGAAGAAGAGGAAGATGTGCCATTATTTTTTACTGGAGATGAAGATATAATACCGATACTAGAAGATGGTAAAGGTGATGGGTAATTTGCAGGATTGTTGCTATTAGTAAATTGTAATTGCTTTGGCTGAAGATCTTTCTTAAATTGGACCGGTTTACTCTTATTAATCTCTGCAGCTAAGGGAGAAGATGGAGGGAATTGATGTGACAGCATCTTATGATGAGGTATGGAGGGAGGGATTGAAGTGGATAAGATATGGATGTGTGCACTAAGTTAAATAATGATATTCAACTTTGATAAACAAGGAAGATAAAGAGTGTGGATATATATTCTTTTCAGTAAAAGTGAAATAATTTATTGCAAGTGGTTCACTCAAAAAGTTTGTTTGTTCGTTTTTTGGCGAGGCTCTTTGTTTATTCAGATGTAAAAAATATTGGTTCCTTTTATTCTCTTCTTTTACGCGTTTCGCGTTTATTTGTTTTTCGTGTCAGTCCAAGACCTACTATAAACACACCCGTACATCTCAATTATTGCAGATCTGAAAAAAATCTCGAAGACAAAGCGAGTTCATAATAAAAACCGTTTTTAGGAAATTTCACAATCACACGTTGCTACTAGCAACCGTCAACATTTTTAATTAAGCCCAGTATAGTTAGTTGATCGACATATAGTAATCTAAATACTTTATTACAGGAAAAGATAAAATGAAAGATAACCATTAAAGTTCTGAAAAACGATTATTGTAATTAGCGAGTCCCATACAGACACTATTACCTGAAAATATTCTTGAGATTACTTGCAAGACTTAAAGAAACACGAATATTCTTGCAATTGATCTGCTCTTTTGCATAATATCAAGTATTTCTTTTTCTGGTGACAAATTTATTCTCCTTCGACCAAAGCAGGTAAGTTGAAGAAATCATCTGCGACACTTGCAAAATAAGACTTCAGGGCAGGAATGCTTATTTCTTCAGCAGGATTATAATAGGATGATAAATCGTTTGCTCTTCCCAGCATATCACCCCCGTTTAAAAAATAATACTAGATCTTTTTGATTTGACCGAATTGTAAGATCTTGAAGACTACGTTGAACAGAAATTTCAATCTTCAACTCAACAATATCTTTCAAATACTCAGGACCCTTCACATGAAGGTTGCCAGTAGTGAAAACGTAGGTAAGGTCTTCAATGGTCTTCTTCATAGATGTTCTGTATCATCATTTAACATTTCCTTAATATATTAGTAACCAAAGGCGGAAATGGTTCTTTCGACACCCACAAAAGTAGCCATAATATTCGTTAAATTTTTCAGGAAGAGCGGAACTAATGGGTAGTTATTCTTTTCCGTTAATACCTCCAATAATTAAGAAGTAATTTACTGGATATCGTTTCAAATTTATTGACAGATAAGAAATCATTGACTGACAGATAATGGCATATACTCTTCTTCAAAGAATGTATATGTAATTGCTGTGTTCAGTATGGGTACTACGAGCATTCTTGTGAAAAGGTGAATATCGTAGTATTTTTCTACTTTACTTGAAAAGTCTATTCAAATTTTATATCCACTTTGAGTCTGTTATCAGTAAGTTGCCGAAATACTCTTGATCATTTCCCTAAAATCAAGGGTATATGGTTTGAATTTAGTGTCGTTCTCATCACTATGCTTAATAAGTAGACAAATATTCAGTAATTTGATTTCCCATCTCTGGAGTGACACATATATTATGTTGTAGCCGCTGTAAAGAACGTATCTATTAAGAGAGGCTGATATTCAAGAGAACAAAAAAAAACAGCATATTCAAGACTGAATGATGTATATTCAGTTTCAGAGAGAGAAGAGAAAAGATAATGTTTTCAATACTCTGTGGTATATTGGTGACTCTAGATAACAGTAATAGCATTGGTATCAAGTTACTTTATTTTTCCTGGAAATAGAATACTGAAATTCAAAAACAAATAATGAAGATAGATGACATTATCCCAGCAACATCTTTTCACTGATAGATTGGCTTCATTCTGCTTAATGTTTCAGGTAGTTTGAAAATGAACCAAGCTTCTTTTAGGTCCCCTTTTGTTAGCTCTTTTCTTTAGAGTTGAGATAACAAGTATACAATATGAATATAACGCTGTATAGGAACATGAGATATCTTTACAAACTTAGAAACGCATAAGTTAGTTCTGGTAACTAATAGATGTATTAAGATGAATGAGTAAGTTCTACACTACCTACTCTCCTTTACGAAATTGTTTTATTTAGTAAAGAGACAAGTTAAATTGCATTTACTTTCTTGAATCAAGCGATTTACATTATTTCACAAAATAAGCAAAAAGGGAGGCTTAGTCTCTTCCCCTATTGTTCATGTCTTAATTTTTATTGTTTTTGTTATATGCACATACTTAATCTTTCATTTCGGAACTTTAACAATAGAAAGGTTTTGAAATTACGTATTTTTTTAATCGAAATTTTTTCCTCCTCGAGAAAGAAAAAAATTAACAACAACAAGAAACGACGGTTTTGCTTCGTTTGTTTTCCTTAAATGATTTCCCTTGAACCTTCACTATTCCTGTATATGCTAGTGTGAAAGTTAAAGGTCGTATACATCAGCACTGGGTATAGACTGTAGACTTTAAGTACAACCACGGATAATAGTAATAAAATAAGTATATCTCTATCTAGCAAAGAGAAAAAAATCACCGTCATCTACGATACTCAACAACATCGAAAGTTATGAAGCGGTTCTTTTCAGGGTCCAAAAACACATCTGAATCAAGGTCCTCGAGTTTGACCTTAACTGCAAAAAATCTTTTTAATACTAAAGGCAATAGGAAAAATGATAGCAGTGATAACAATAATAGTAATGATAATGGATTATCCTCTCCCTCAAATACCCCATCTGTCACTACTGGATCTCGTGCCACTTCATTTGGAAAAAGACTACTAAGTTCAGATTCCTCTCCCAATATGCCAAAGTTTGCTCTGGATCAAATTTCACCAAATGGGGATAATCTGAATGCAGAATTATCTCCAGAATTAATACCTATTGTAAGATTATTGTCCGCACAAGCACATAGAAGATATCATAAGGGAGTTATTTTAGTCTTACATGATCTGAAAAATGATGGTACTACAGCAGATAGAGTTTGGAAAGAATATTATGCTGTCATAGTAGGGACACAATTAGCTTTATGGGATGCAAATGAATTATCTAACAATAACCAATCAAATTTGAAAAAATCAGCCACAAAACCAAAATATATTAATTTTACTGATGCTACATTGAGACCATTAGATTCTGATGATTCAATAATTTCCAATGATAACTCCAACAAATTTTCACACCTCGAAAACATTTTGGTAGTCTCTACAACGTTGAAAAATAGGTACTTCCTTAAATTTAGTGATTTGACTTCATTCCATGAATGGACAGCAGCATTTAGATTATCTTTATATGAGAATGTCTCACTACAAGAAGCTTACACAGGTGCATTTTTATCATCAAGAGGTAAAAAACTAGGTGATATCAAGAATATATTGGCACCTGATAATAAATTTACTTATTCTGAATGGGTTAGTGTTAGATTCGGTCCAGGTATGCCATGGAAACGTTGTTTTGCAGTAATTTCTCAAGATCACAAGAAAAACAAAGATAAAAAGAACTCGAAAAAACAAAAGAAGAAAGGTAACGATGAGGGTGGGAATGATGAAATTGATGATATTAGCGATATAACCGATGATATTACACCTAATCATGGATTCAATGGAACTATAAAGTTTTTTGAAAGTGATAAAAAGATAACAAAGAAAAATGCAATGGCAACCGTCACAGAGGCGACCGCACTATATGCCGTTTATCCATCCTCACCACTATTAATTGATAATTCCACTATTATTAAATTAGATGGATCAATATCTTTTGATTCTTCCATGAATTTTGTTCAAAATGGAAGTCTCTTCATTATGGCAGAGAAACATATGGGTGTTCCATCATATGACACAATTATCAGATTCTTAATCCCTGCTATGAATGCATTTAACCTTTATGGTAGGCCGAAACAATTAATAGCGAATAGAAATAATCCAAAATCTTTAATGTTTGCATTACCAACTTTACCATGTATTTACTATCTAGAAGTCAAAGATATTGTAGAAATGATTAATATAAATGAAACCTCTCCCTGGAATAATGAGGATTGGAAAGATAACATAGATCAACTATTAAAATTGAAAATTATTGAACATAATTATACTGGCTGTGGATTTAAAGCCAAATCCCCTACAATTTATTCTTCCCCTAGTGTGGAGCCAGAAGAATTTTTCAAAGCTTCAGAATTTGCCTCATCATCGTCTTTCTTTAACCAAATAAATGTGGAGGATAATCTCTTATCCTCTCCATCCAGATTAAATAATATCAATGTACCAGCTATGTTATCAACTAGTGATATGTCAGTAAATGCTACTCACAATGATAATAATAATGTCAACACTAATGTAACAGTGATGGATAACAGAAGTGATCACACCATATCACCACCAGAGTCGGTAAAGAGACGTTCTTTGTTGGTTACCCAGGATAGTCAACGTACTATGGAAGCACACCCTAGACAACAGAAGGATTATTATGGAGGCAATTTGGTACTAAGTCCTGAAAGGGAAATCAATGTAAACCGCAGTTCTGGGTTAAGTAATCATAGCTCTCCAGTGAAATATTTTCCACAGGCAGCAACTTTGAATGACGGTATTCCGATATCTCCAAATTTTGTTGGAGCCACAACAGGTACCCCAGCAAAATCTTATGAAGAGCAAACAAACAATTCAGGTAGTATCTCATTTGCTATTCACCCAAACAGTGTCCAGATAGAAAATAATGATGAAGAAACTTTTGCTTCCGCTCATTCTTCAAGAGAAAGACTCGTACATAGTCCATCCCACTCATCAGCTGATGGAGATGTGGATGGTGATGATGATATTCCTGTTAAGAGAACAGATGACTTTGATATGGATGAAGACTTTTCAGAACTAATGGACAAGATTAATGTGATTGATATTAGCCAATCTCAGCTAAAGATAGAAGATAGCAAATCCAACAGTTCGTTTGAAAAAAGATTTAGTGTTGACCAAAATATCCTTCCTGATGGTGACATCGACCCAGATATTGTATCAGGATTACATCTAAAGGATACATCATCCTTTGATAAGAACTTCAGTAACGGCCAATCAGAAGAGCACCAGAATTATAATATCGACGTTACAGACCCTAATTATGTTGAACAATACCAGTTGAATGAAACGGAAGATATGTTCAATATTCAAAAGATTTCTCAGGCTACAAATTTTAGTGCAAGTCCAATTCGTTCCCCTGGGAAGACATCAATACCACTTTCTAGTACAAGTATGGATTTACATCATATTACGGAAATGGATAGCGATGAACCATTACCATTGATGAACAATAACGAAGCGCAAGATCCATCACAACACTCTTTTCCGCAAAGGTTTGGTAATCAGCCTAAGCAGAATAACGGCTACCCAATAAATTATCAAAACAGGCCAGTAAATCAACATGGAGCCTATTCTCCTACGCGTTTCCAAAGGGGATTCCGGCAACAATCTGAACAAATGTATAGACGCATTCCTCCATCACAGTAGACTCATGAAATTTGACTCACATGTCATATATGAGATCCCATCCTTCGTTTCGGATCCTTGGTCTCACCTACTTTTCATGATATTTACATTAAATTATTCTCTCTACGTGGTCATTATAATCAATAGAATTGTCAGGTGAAAGCTGTATAATATAATCATATATAATGTAATCCTATTCTATATTCGAAATATTTTCATTGCATGCTAGGAAATATTTAGTAGCTACTGTATATATACTGGTACAAGGGGCATAATAAAATATTTGTTCTCCTAAAAGAAGTTTGGTTAAATTTACCTTTAAAATGTCGATATGAGGTCCAATTATTCTCATTATATCACTTTTCTTAAAAGGGAGACCTTACTTCACTTTGATGATAATCTAAGCATCACTTTTTTCTATTTGTTTATTTTACAGACACCTATTCACCTTCTTTATTGTTCACCATTTGTTTGTATTTTTTTACTTTCAAACTTTCCCAAATTAAATTTTATTACAGAAACTATTAATCATCTTTACCCAGAAGATAGAGGGTATTAAAGCCAGTTTAACACCCCAAATTATTCAGTAGAAGCTGTTTGGACTTTTTTGGTTCGTTTTAAAGGAAAAAAAGGTTATCTGCTTCGCTTTAAGCAGGAATCGTAAAGAAGATTGCATAGCGATAAACCGTTAATCCAAATATCCTTAAAACTCCAGTAAGAACTTAGGAAAAATGATTAACCTGTCAAGTATAAGTTGGCTAATCTATATATATATAGTAAACAGATATTAATATTGACTTTTCAATTCGTAGTGGTTTTACAGGGAAAAAAAAAAATGTCAGTTTTACCATAAAAGTGTTAGCAGAATTAAGAACTTACTCTTTAGGAAGTCAATAACCTTACAAGGTTATAGTCTGTTAACCAATTCATTGGGAAAATGCAACTTCTTCTTTGCTCTTATTGTAGGTAACAATTGTCCCCCAAAGGTTTCAGGGCAAAATAAGCCATATCGCTGATTTCTAAAAAGGAATTCAGACGACCGGCATATGTACATTATGTATATATTTTAATTAAAACGGAGTATTCATGATGTATACAAATTCATAATAATACCCAAGAATCTTCTAAGGGGGTTTCAAGTGACTTAAATGAAGATACTACGGAAGCAACATGTTCAGAAACATCTGTCAAACCTCTATTTGTAAATTTCTCTAAGTGAATCAAAGATTTACTAGTTTCAGGTTCAGATAACTTGTTCCTATTGTACTTTTCATTAATCAGGCTTCTTGCATACTCTAATTCGGAATAGATGCAGCCGATGGCAGTCTGGACACCATCCTCCTTTCCTACTTGTGATTGGGTATATTTTGCTCTTTCCTTCATTTTTTCGTCAATTGTTACTCTCTTCAAAGCTGCAGCTAAACTCTTCATATTAAGTTTTTTAAGACATATACCAACGCCAATATCTTGTATCTGATTTGCATAGAAGAATTGATCACCAAAAAATGGCTTGACCACCGTTGGGAGACCAAACCGAAGAGATGCACCAACAGTACCAGACCCACCATGGTGAACAGTTGCATCCATCTGCGGAAAAAGCCAGTCATGTGGCACTGCACCTGCATTGTATATAGAAGGTGGTAATTGGACGTCTATTTCTGCAGAAGAGGTATCCCCCAGTCTACTCGACCAACCCTTATTTAAAACACAATATACATCTGCTTCCAGAACGGCTTCAATAAGTGCTTTGGTCATTTCTCTGGCATTCGATACGACTATTGATCCAAATCCAACATAAACTAAATGTTTATTCTTTTTCTTTGCTTCTGCAATGAAATTTACGAGCTCTTTTGGCGGTTCATAATTAACTTTATCGTCTAAAAACCAGTATCCTGTCACTTTCACCCATTCGTTAAAATCAACGGATGGTGGAAAGATCGTAGGCGACACGTTATAAAGGAATGGGACCTTATTTTGTTGTAACATATCCAGATTCGTTTTTTGTAAATGAAGGCATTCCACTCTCCATTTATTTACTTGACCACCTATACCTTTCCAAAATATATTTTCAAACAATACATGGGTCAGGTAGTTATAATTACCACCTCTTTTCTGATCGGGAACAATAAATGCATGTGGATAAGCCCTCGTCCTTGTCCATGGCATAGTGAACGCTCTGAAGTACGCTATATTAAGGGCTTCAGCAATATGAATACCTGCCATAGCCGATGGTGATTCTATCAATATATCAAATGCTTCATCTTTACAGGCTAGCCATGAAGAATCCAACAATTCTGTAATCCAACCAGAAAACTTGTTTGATGCATCTTTCAATAATCCAATATTCATTGATTCATGTTCAACCATAAGGGACATCAATTCAGCCGGATTACCAGCGATCTCTTTAAACTTAATCCCATGGGATGTCACGAATTCCCGAAATTCTTTATGAGTAATAATAGTAACATGATGACCCTCCTTCATTAAACCTAATCCAAATGCGATATATGGTTGTACATCTCCCCTTGATCCGATAGTTAAACATGCAATATTATAAGCTTTTGTAGGTTTTATATGCGTGGTATAATACGGATTATGGTCAAAAATTAAAGGTACATTAATGCCGGTCTGCGATATCTTATCTTCAAAAAATTTCAATTTTGCGTGTTCTGGATCATTCTCAATAAATTTTGGTGTTGATCGATTTTGTGGTGCTGAAGATACTGTTGAAAGATCCAAGTTAGTTTGTAATTCTCTAGTTATATATGTAACAATTTTCATGGAGTCATTCCTAGTTGATTCCGAACTAAATTCGAAAAAGAGTTCATTATGACTGTCAATTACTATAACCAGGATGTAATAACCTAGTCGTACTCCTCTCTCAGTATAACAAGATTGAATGTCGGTATGAGGTAAAATCATGATAGTATTTGAGCCTGGAAGTAAGGATCTAAAGCATATTGATTCAGTACCAATATAAAGTTTTCCATATGTCGGAACATTTCTATTAAGAAAGGTAAAATATGATGCTATCAGATATTGATTTTCAGGTAGATTGAAGTGCTTTCTAAACTTTCCGTTATCATTTGTGCATGTGGCACCGCTAATTAGGGGCATACTATCATCAAAAGTATATATTGGGTTGTGATAGTGCAATGGTTTAGCATTCCACATTTCAGTAACATTTTTTAGGGAATTTATAGTCCATGAAACCAACCTTTCCTTTCTGGGACTTCTTCTTGAATTATCACTCATCGCATTTCCTTCGGGACTATCAGTACTGTTTTGTAAAAATGAAGCGCCGATATCATCTGAACTAGTTTTGTTAAAGTGACTTTCAATTATCAAACTTTCCTCAACGTTTTGACATTTATCGTGGCTTCGATGTAACCAGGTGTGACTCTTCGACCTGAGCCTTTTTAGACGGGATATTCGAGGTTTCCTCGAGCCTTCATCTGAGGTGGTATGGTAGTAGCTGTTACTAGGCAATTCTTCAGTTCGTGAGGACAAAAGCTCAGGTGTCTCTTCTTCATCAAACATGACCGGATGTCCTGAGCTTTTTAATTCCTTTAGGTGATCAAATAAGATATTTTTAAGTTCATAACCATTCTTATCTAGAAACATGAACAGATAGTCATCCATGACATAACTGTCAGAAGTCTCTAAAACTCTAATGCTTAATGTTAATGCTTCTCTTACAATAGTTTCATCGTCAATGTAAAGAAGATTAGAGAGAGGTATAACCAATTTTAAGGCATTATTTGATGAATAATCCACAGTAAATCTCTGCCTCTTCAAAGCTTTGAACCACGTTTGGGCTGAATTCTTGGAATCCGCAAGGAAGGTAAACTTGTGGTTATTGTTCGTAGTTAATGTAAATTTCTTATTATCAGCAGATTCATTAATTTCGATTCGAGTAACATTTCTCAAGTCTATTGTAATCACCGGGAAATAAATATCAGAGGGGGAGGTATATAGAGATAACGTCGCCCCCTTTAATATACACCAATATCTTGTTATTCCCTTTAATCTCGATTTAACATTTAGATTCCCTGTCATAGTGATTTTATCGTCGGAATTCTTGGGCAATAATGCGTAAAACAATAAGTGATATCTTGTAAGGAAGATTCTACCTTGAATCAGAGCATCCTTCAGCACCCATGCCGTACATTCATAAATAAGTTTATCATCCTCTTTTAGTTGAAATCTTTCTTGTAATTTTAAACTTACCTTTTTAGCTCTTGCCAATGAATCTTGATCAATGTTTGGTGGGGTTAATGATTTCGGCGTAACTGATATCTCAAATAATGTAGGTTTTCTTGAGTTTAAACTATAAGGGGTAATATCCACCGAAGCGTTACTTGGTCTGGTTTCAGTTTCGTCCGAGTCATCCGGATCGTTATCATTTCCCATATCTGTTAATAGTTCATTTATATTTTCAGCGTTATCTAAACCGGTGTAAATACTTGCAGTAGTCAATAGGTTAGCTATATTTTTCATCATATATTTGGATTTAGCCAAATCATCACTTGGTTCTTCTTCGTGCTCTCCGTCACTACTATTTTCACCTGATCTCCCCCTGCTATTTTCAAAGGTATTATATGTGGCATGTTTAATAACGCTATCTAACATATCACCCCCATCATCTTTAATCAATTTTAACCCGCTGAGAGATTTCTGGAGACCGTATGCTGTGGCCCTGATAGGAACATCTATTGTAGCAGCATGTGCCCTCTTAGGGACAGTTACTAAAGTTGATTTCAACAATTTTGTAGCAGATTTCTCTGCATCCACCATTTTTGTTTCCTGTTTAAGTATTATTTGCTGAATATAGTCTCAATATGTGATCATGGTTTCCAACCACTTTCTTCCTATTTTCAAAACGGTTTGTTTTATCATGAAATGTTATGTATATTATGTTGATCTCGCTATTTTAAGAGAAAACGATATTAGCAAATTCCAAATCTCATAATAATATTAACAAAAAAAAATAAATGTATACAACGATGTATAAAAGATATGTAATGAGTATCACTAACTGTCTAATAAATCCTGTAGATATCTTTGTGCATCTTGAACCTCATGTTGTACTTCTTTCAACGCTCTAATTTCACTTCTACCAAAGAGAAAGGAAATTTCACCACTAATGAGTCCCGTCACAGTGATCAAGATGGCAAAGAATACCCAGAACACTGAGGACCAACTTGCCCTCTTTGATGTAAATGTAGTTACTACCATGGAGGCAACCAATAAGAAGATAGAGACTGTGAAATAGATGCCTCTGAAAATCTTTTGCCGTTGTGCCGTGGACATGTAATCGTCAATACATTTCAACATTTCTTCATAACTGGAATATCTAGACAATTGTACTTCCCTATCATCATATTCTCTATTGTGCCCTGATGCCACATGGGCAATACTTTCACGTTGAGTCAATATCTTCAGTTTACAATAATATGCAAAATGATCTGAATAGGATCCCACCCCATCTAATCTATCAGTAAATCTGACTCCTGCATCAATGGTTTGTAATCTTTGTGGATCCAATAGAGCATAATCTAATCTACATGCCTCGTCAGGTCGTCTTGACGCTCTCCATGTGTTTAATTGAGAATCACAAGTGGTACATCCAATTTTCAATTGATCTAAGGCATTCATTCCCTTCAATTCTTCTAAATTTGTCTCCCCATGTAATCGTTCCCAAGAATCTAAGAGACCAGTCTCTTGCGTCAATAAATTATGTGGTAATGATCCAGGTCTTGAATTGAGATCTCCCACAACGATCACTGCATAACCAGCTTTCTTATACAATTGAATTAATTGACTGAAATCCCAGGCTTGGGAGGCTCTATGACACTCATAGGCGGCATCACCAGTCAATGCGTATGGAGCATGCATATGACTATTCATAACGACAATAGGTGGGACATCTAGATCCATGGGTTTCAATTTAGTGATAGCCACCGATTTCCCCACGTACCAATCGCCTCTAAAGATGGCACTAGGTCTACCATTAATGGGAAATCTATAAAGAAAACTGGATTCAATGGGTATCTTTGATAAAATAGCCAATCCGGGCCCCGTAAGGATTCCAGAGTAAAAAATACGAGAATGCGGATACTTGTCTTTACATTTCTCTAATAGATAATCCCAATCACTTTGACACCAAATTTCTTGCAAGGCAATGATATCAAAATCATATTCAACTAGTGCTTTGCCCTCGGGAAACACTGGCTCTTCAATGGGACGATCTGGGGATAATGTATCTTTACCATTGTCACTTAAGGATTCATTTAAAGAGTTAACTTTTGTCTGTGGGGAGTCTACTCCTGCTAACTTATCTGCAATGGCATGAAGTCTTTGTTCTCTATGTTTTGACACGTATTTTAACCCCCAAGTGTTGAATGTAAGAAACTTTATTTGTCTTTCCTGCGACATTGATAATTAATTCCACTAGATTTATATATAATCCCCCTCTCTAAGCCTAAGGTTCTCATCTCCTAAATTGTTGCTCGAGCATCTAAAGAGATGCGAATAGATATTTCAATAAAATCCAGTTTTAATAAAGAGGAAAAACAAAGAAAATGTAAACAAACAGAAGCAATGGATATATATAATGTGTGCTTGTGAAGAATTGAGGTAGTAGACTACACTAGACCACGCCACATTATAAAAATGAGTGAAGAGTTTGATCAATTTAATGGTGTGAAGGATGAAATGATTTCTTTCACCTCAAAAGTGACTGAAAATTTAACGCAGAAATTGACAACATTAGATGAACTTTCCATCGAGTACACTCAACGTGATAAGGCGTTAGCTCGAGAGGAAGATACTCTTATAAGTAAATTGAATCAATTAAATATACGTAATGATGAGTTAGATCAAGAATTGGCTCGTTCTAACAAGGAAAATAAAGATATAAAAGAACAGATGGCCAGATGGGAATCTCAAACCCAGAATTCACAATCACAAGAGGAGTCTTTGAAACATGATCTTGATCGGGTACAATTGATGTTAACAAAGGAGAAAGAAAGACATACAAAACTGAAACAAAAAGTGGTGAGACGTAAGATGAGGAAAATGACTCGAGTAGAGATATATGAACAATTATTAGGATTAACCATTGAGAGTAATAAATGGGGGAACAACAGTAGCACCACTCCTCCACAAGTGTGCTTTACATTTAAGAATTTCGATGAAACAGATATGAATAAGACATGTAGTGTGGTACTAGAGACCTCACCTGATGAGACCCAGTCCCCGTTCAAAATTGTTGGTAGCGTACCTGCCCTGAATGAAAAAGAAGATTACCCATTGCTCATAGAAACGTTGGAGAGACCTGATGGTTTACGTAACTTTATTATTCTAAGCAGACACCTGCTCATTCAAAGACTCTCTTCCCAGTCTTCTGGGTCTTCTGGGTCTTCCCACTGATTGGAAAAGTAGCTCTTTTCTTCATTTTGAACTGGAAAAAAAAATATTTCAATCTTCGAGCAATAATGATTATTTAATAGGTATATGTCCAAATACAGATACAGACACACAGAATCTATCAGAGCTTAATGTGGTTTGGTACTGTATGGGCTGTGTTTGTGGTTACCGTGTGGAATTTTCCCCGTTCTTGGGCGTCCCCCGGTGACAATTTAGATGAATTCATTGATTGTACCTATGCCTGTGAATATCAAAGGAAATGTGATGGGTCCATGATAAATTATATAGATAAAGATCGGAATGCGTTTAGTGCTGTCCAATTCTCTTTTACACCAGTATTTTACTCTAGGTTTCTTCTATGGGATTGTATATCAGATTGTGATTACCAATGTCAACAAATTATCACTAGATTAAGAGTCCATCATAACGAGGAATTACTTCAATTCCATGGCAAATGGCCATTCTTAAGATTATTTGGTACACAAGAACTATTTTCAGTGTTATTTTCCGTGGGTAATTTTCTTCCTCATTATCAAGGTTATCAAAAATTGAAGATGAAATTAGAGACAAGAAGGGGTTCACAAAGTTTCAATAAACTGTTACATAATTATCAATATGTGTCCATCGCAGGGATGCTTGCATGGACGGCAAGCACTATATTCCACTTCAGAGATTTAATAGTCACAGAGAAACTAGATTATTTCTTTGCCGGATTGACAGTACTAAGTGCTTTCCATGGATTATTTTCACGTATGACAAGACTTTATTTATATCCATTAATGTCCCGGGTCTTCACATGGTGTATGATCTTCATCTTTGGTGTCCATTTGTTACGATTATATTTGGATTGGTCATACACATATAATATGAGATTTAATGTGTTTTTTGGTGTCTTACAATATATGCTAATATTATTATTAGCATATCAAAATTATACTTCTTTAATGCAAAGAAACACTCCCATGAAATATGGTAGGGGAAAGATGATTGTAAAATTATGCGTGGTCCCCGTTGGATTGGTGGTTTTTACCGCAATGGCCATGTCATTAGAACTATTTGATTTCTTCAACTATCAATTTCAAATTGATGCCCATGCTCTATGGCATGCCGCTACAATCATCCCGTCTTATTACTTATACGAATTCTTGATCCAAGATTTCGAGTACATCCTCGAGAACAAGCAATGGAGGTGAAACAGGCTACTGTAATTGTATATATAAATCCTATAAACATAGTATGATATAGCCGTATACATACTCTAAACTACACTGTATAATTTTTCAGCTCTTTTTTTTTTTTTTCAATGCGGAAGGAATCACTTTATTTCAAATATTTCAGCACGGATTCCAACCAATCTCCATCTCCATTCCTATTCATAAGTATAGTTTTATCTAGGTCATAAAATTAATTTTCCTCTGAGTTACTACCTGAAATCGTATTGAAGACATACCCACGCTTATATAGAACAATATCGTACAGAGACACCAAAATCTAATGATTGCATACCCAATTGACTCCTCTTTGATTAGAGACCATATCTACCATGACACCAACGATCTAGATGTTGTATTGAACCCTGAGACATTTTTCAGAGACGGTGCATTCAAGAGGATGAAGGACTATGGTCTAGGTTATTTTAATTATCAATTCCAGATAGATCAAGAAATATATACTGTAAATTCCTTGGATCACTGGAGAGCACAATTATATGACCATTTTATTAGATATCTAGTTTGTGTACTTGTGGTGGCTATCCTATGGGGATCCTATTTTATCCTGGATTGGCAATGGGTCTTACATATACTGGCGAAATTGCCTTTGATTAATACATTTATTAAAAAACAATATCGTACGGGACATAATAAATACAATCAAGAAGAATTCGAATATCATTACATTAAATAGA
Organism: Monosporozyma aquatica; assembly: GCA_030571515.1. Taxonomy (NCBI): domain Eukaryota; kingdom Fungi; phylum Ascomycota; class Saccharomycetes; order Saccharomycetales; family Saccharomycetaceae; genus Monosporozyma; species Monosporozyma aquatica. Next base: position 18,952 of record JAJLXW010000273.1, read on the forward strand.
CATGCACATATTATTATATACATCCTCATATATCTCCATTGTATCGTAATATAATATGTATTTCACACTTTCAGATAATAGAAACATCGTTAATTAAAATTTCAATATTTGAAGAAAAATTATTATTAAGAGTTTGAATGTAATTTACAAGCAATTGCATCAAGTAAACCAGAAGGAGAAGAAACACACCAAGAGAATATAGATAACGGGGGAACCTATTCAATTCAAAGCAAACCATGTCCTTCTCCATTGGTACTACCCCGAAACAATCAAGCTATGGTATATCTGCCACTCCAACAACAAATATAAACACAGCAACTTTATCACAACAACCATCTGTTCTAGACACTTTATCTTATAGAAACTTTAAAGTAGCCCATCAGAGAGTATCCCTGGATGTACAATTACAATCTCATTCCATCAAGGGGATTACAGATATTATCATTATACCATTGGTTAAGAATTTAGATTATATTACATTCGATTGTAAAGATTTAAATATTAAAGATGTTTGGATTGAAAATAGACGTTGTGAACATTATATCCACGATAATCCAATAAGGAACTATCTAAATAAATTTATCTCAATACATTCACAAGGTGTTACCGATGAAAATGATATACTATATAAAGATAATTCTATCGAACAATCTCATTTCTTGAGAGAGAAATTCCCTGACTTAAATCAATCCCCCCAAGAGAGAACACGTAGCCAACTATTGATAAAAATCCCCCCTACTATTAAGATTAAATTACAAGATACAAGCTCTTTAGCCAATTATACACCGATAACTCCATCAATTAGAAGTACACCACAAACTTTCCAACAAGATGCTGTTTTCACACCATTAACTATTAGAATTGAATATGAAATTGTATCTCCCTTAACAGGTGTCACCTTTGATACATTGGATGAAAATAAACCATATCTTTGGAATGCTTATACTACAAATAATGAACTATGTTCTACTGTATCATATTGGATGCCATGTGTAGATTCATTTGAGGAGAAATCAACTTGGGAAATTGAAATTAGTGTCCCAAAGAAGGTTAAAAATATTGGTACCACCAAGATTATCGGTCAAGATGCTATTAATAACAATAATAATAATACTACTGGTAACTATAGTAACAGTAACAGTAACACAACTAATAAGCAAAATGATGCGGCGAAAAGTAATCGAAATCATGCTGATGACGAAGACGAAGACGAAGATGACGAGGATGGTGACGACGAGGATGATGACTTCACAAAGGACGATGGTTCTGATAATGTTGTCAATGAATTTACTAAATATATGAATAGAGATATTAAAGTTTGTTGTTCAGAATTTTCTACCATGAAAGAAGTAGCGCATCCAATAGATCTAACAAAAAAAGTGTTTCTATTCCATATATTTAACCCTGTTGCTCCACATCATCTCGGTTGGGCTGTAGGGGCGTTTGATATATGGGTTTTACCGCCCTTGCTTGGGAATGATAGCCAACTATCCAAGAGTAATGAAGAAGAAATTGACGAGAATGATGAAAATTTATCAAATAAAAGTAATGAAATGTTAGACCATGATATTGATATGTTAAATGATGTCGCAAATAATGATTTACTGGATGGGTCTGACGGCACAGATATTATTACATCGATAAATGTTTATACGCTACCTGCAGATGATATTACCGAGAGTACAGTACTCAATACCACAATTGTTTCTCAAAGGATTATAGATTTTTATTCAAAAGAATTTGGTTCATACCCATTTACGTCATATTCATTAGTGTTTTTACCCTCAGTAACAAATCCAACAATGGATTTTGCTGGTATGACGATCTGTAATACAAGATTATTATATGATACATCCATACTAGATCGAATGTTCTCCACCACAGATTATTTAGCATGGTCAATTGCATCTCAATGGTCTGGTATCAATATTACGCCCCTAGAAATGAATGATATCTGGTGTTGTTTGGGGATTGCGGGCTATATGGTGAAACAATTCTCTAAACATTTATATGGTAATAATGAATTTAAATTTAGATTGAAAAAAGCTTGTGAAGAGATTATAGATAAAGATTGGGAAAAACCACCCGTTGGTTCTACATTTAAAGGTACCTCATGGCCCATCTCTGTATCAAGTAAAGATTTGGATTTTATTAAATTGAAGGCTCCTATGGTACTTTATATCTTGGATAGAAGAATGACCAAGACAGAAAGATCATTTGGTATGTCTCGTGTCTTACCGAAGATTTTCTTACAAGCCATGTCGGGAGAACTGCCAAATAATTCTTTATCATCACATCATTTCCAGCATGTTTGCGAACGTGTCAATAAAAGTAAATTAGATTTATTCTTCCAACAATGGGTTTATGGTGCTGGAGTACCGATTTTCCGTGTAACTCAAAGATTTAACAAGAAAAGAATGGTAGTGGAGATGGGTATTAGGCAGTGTCAACACCAAGAGTCAGAATTTACAGAAAAAGCCATTGGTAAAGATGGGTTTTTCAGTAGTGCTATGAATCATCTAGAGAAACCAAGTAGGAATATCCCCCCTTATTTCACTGGTTCAATGACTATTAGGATTCATGAGAGTGATGGGACGCCCTATGAACATATTGTGGAAATTAAGGACGTATTTACAAAGATTGATATCCAGTATAACACGAAATATAGGAAGTTCCGAAGTAGAAGGCCAAATAGACCAACAAAAACAGCAAGTACATTGGAGTATGAAGATTCTAACCCAAATGGCCTAGGTAGTAGTGTAATGCTCACCTCTCTAGCTAATAACAGTAATGTAGGGAATACAAAAAACCTAATGGATGATAGTGATATCCAAAGGCTCGGAAACGTGTTAACTTCCTCTGAAGATTGTGAAAAATGGAGTTTAGTTGATATTTCAAAGACTACAGAGGGAAATGAAGCGCAATTACAAAATGAGGCCTTTGAATGGATTAGGATAGATTCTGATTTTGAATGGATTTGTAAAACGTACATTAACCAACCTGACTATATGTTCGCATCACAACTTCAACAAGATGGTGATGTTGAAGCTCAACTAGAAAGTCTAAGATATTTTGAAGATGTGATTTCTTCATCAACGCATCCATCTTTAGTATATTCTTCAATGTTGACAAGGACCGCCATGGACGATCGATATTTCTATGGGATAAGACAAGAAGCATGTCGCACATTATCCAAATATATTTATAACCCAGTGGAAAATTTCCCAGGTGGCGCACATCATTTGCTTAAGATATACCGGGCCTATTTTTGTCTTGAAGATTCTAATATCACGAAGAATAATGACTTTAGTAATATTCAACGATATATTTTACAGAAGAGGATTCCTCTTTACTTAAGTGAAGTCAAGGATGAAACCAACGAGTGTCCTTTTTTTGTGAAAAAGTTTTTGCTGGATATCTTGTCGTACAATGAAAACTCAGAAAATGCCTACGATGATAGCTTTTTTGTGGCTACACTAATTGACAGTGTAGTAAATTCCACTTTAACTAATCGTGATGACAAAGCATTTACCCAAAATGTTATTGAGCAATTACAAAGATTGGAGAAACTGGAGAAATGGATACCCTCCTATCAATTATTAATCACCAAACATATTTTCCTTCAGAAATTCAAGATGCATATGGCTAACATATATGATTTTAAGGACATCAATGATCTTTTGCAATTTGCCTTAAATCTAGACGAAGTGACAAGCGTTTATGAGAATATTAAAGTGACTAAATTCAGAGAAGGGTTGGAAGACATAGTATTACTTGTATTTAAGATATTACTAGTGGAAGGCGGTATAAAGAACAAGTTTATTTTGCGATTATTTTTCGAAGCTCTCTGTTTCCATCCCGATGTATATATAAGGGACAAACTAGTTGACGTCTTCATCAAGGCGATAAATACAATTGCAGAAAATAGGCTTATGGACACGTTTGATGATGATTTAGATTACTTAAGTGAAAGAATTAATCCACCGCAAATGAATTTCCAGAATGAGGATGATATAACGGCATTAATCGTAGGTGGTGAAACAGGTCATGAGATTGTCGATCCGAAAGAAGCTAAGTTGAATAATAATATAAATGGAAAGATAAAATTAATCCGAAATAAATTTCAAAATTATACCCCACTAAAGAAGATCCTCTGGGACACGTTACACACTCCAGCCTTAACTTTATACCAAAGAAAGAGTTTATTTGATATCGCTCGTGTTATCTATATGTTGACAGATAGTTTTAAAGTGAAATTAATTTCTCCTAGAATGAAGAAATTGGTTGCCAAATATGAAGGGGAAAATCAAGTTGTAATCAAGAGAGATGGTATTTTGAAGTTACATTTAGCTACTCCAAAGGTGAAGGTCGTTCCAAAGCCAGCTTCAGATTCCATTAGTATTAAGGGCAAGAAATCAAGCACTGTTGTCAGTACTGGTTCTAATAAAGTAAAGATAACCTTGAACAGACCAAGAAAGGTGTCAAATAAACCAGTAGTCAACAGGATTGGCTTGTTACCTGTCAGATTTGTGAAATTATCCAACAACTACAAGAAGATCACTATTTCCTCTGCACCATTCAGCAACAAGGTGAAGATCGTCAAGGCCAACACCCGGTCATTCACTATCAAATTCAAGTATCCACCTGGAAAGGTAACCAAACCATCACAGGTCAAGGTAGAAACCCGGGACAAAACCTCGAAACAGCCATCAGAACCCCTTGTGGCAGATGATTAAAGCTAATGTATGGAATTAATCATAGCGTTTCCAAATGGATTTACACCTCGTTTAGAATGATCTGGCCAGCATACCGAACAAAAATTCTCTAAGGCTTTTTCCTTCTTGCATAAATGAAAAGAATGTTACAAAGATGACTTCCAGCTGCCACTAAAGCATTCTTCGAGAGGTCCTTTGGGTTCGTTATCAAGTTGCATTCTGTTTGCGCTAGGATAGAGGAATAAATATAAGGTCAAAGGTACTTAGAACAGTTGTTTATAGATTGGAAGATTTAGAAATTTAATACAACTAAAGAGTATATATACTTTCTATTTCTTTTCGAATGTTATGATAGCTTCATATCTTCTTACATTGGTTTGTCTTACCCTATCGGTTGCTGAGAATGAGTTAGATTTTCTGCTCCCAAATAATAATACTGACTCTACTAATGGTCCTGTGTCCACCGCTGTGGATAATATTTCATCTAAATTGCAAATGATCGCCAATGAAAGTTTGAATGTAGATGCTGTAAGAGAAGGTACAGACACCAATAAATCTGAAACATTTCTTTCCTTTGACGAATGGAAGAAAGTTAAAGCACAAGACTTAATAAATAATAATAATAATAATAATATAGACTCTGAAAATATTGCTCGACCTATCGTGAACCAAATGGATCCATCCTGTTTTGGTGATAAAGAATGTATCGGGGAAGAAATGGAAATCGATTTAAATATCTTTAGTTCACATGATGAGGGAGAAAACCCAGAACCAGAAGGTAAAATATACAAGGATAAATTCAACTATGCTTCTTTAGATTGCGCTGCAACTATAGTGAAAACAAACTCTGAAGCCTCTGGTGCCTCTTCTATTCTAATTGAAAACAAGGACAAATATTTACTAAATTTATGTTCTGCACCAAATCAATTTCTAGTCATTGAATTATGTGAAGATATCTTAGTGGAACAAATAGTGCTAGCTAATTTTGAGTATTTTTCTTCCAACTTTAAGAAGTTCTCTGTTTCTGTTTCAGATCGTTTCCCTGTTCCGAGAAATGGATGGACGCACTTGGGTGATTTTGAAGGTGATAATTCCAAAAACTTACTAAGATTTGATATTTTAAACCCACAAATTTGGGCCAAATATTTACGTATCGAAATTTTAAGTCATTATGGTGATGAATTTTATTGTCCTTTATCAATATTAAGGGTTCATGGTAAGACCATGATGGACGAGTTTAAATCTGATGTTTTAGAAGATCAGAAGAGAGATATTTTTTTAAAAGAACAACTCCTTACCGACAATAAAGAACCTCAAGAGTCTTCAACTGAAACTCCTGTAGAAACAGGATCCTGTGTTAGTGATGGTGGTAGTGTTACGAACCAAATTTCCGCCATTCAACCTTTGAATGAAGAAGTGGTACAGCCTAAGTACGTCATGGAAAGCGATCTTCTTGATGAGTCCAATAGCTGGCCATATTTTGACACCGAGAATAAAACTTTGGTCCCTCAATTGCCTGATCCAATGGAATGGAGTAATTATGGGCTGGAACCATTACGTTTTGAAGAATTCTTAAAAGAATTAAGTCCAGATCTATTTAATTGTGATCCAAAAGAAAGAGAACCTATCATAAATGATACTCTACCGACTTTACTGAACAATTTAGATAGCAACTTCACGTCATCTACCAATGTAACCGTAGATGTCAATGGAACCGCTGTGGTAAAGAAAGTAACGCCACTTTTACCTCCTGCTTCTCCGGAGGACTCTATATTTAAAAGTATTATCAGACGGCTAAATTTTTTAGAGAACAATTCTACTATGACAATACTCTATGTGGAGGAACAGAGTAAACTACTGTCGAAATCTTTTAGCAAATTGGAAGACGTTTATTTAAACCGTTTTGAGGATCTAGTAACTACGTTTAATGTCACTATTATGAATAACATTGATGTATTAAAACTTTTTGCCAAACAATTGAAAGAACAATCGTTGACTATTTTAGAAGAACAAAAGAGAACCAATGATGAGTTTAATACCAAGAGTCAGCTTAGAATGCAACAATTGGAAGAAGATGTTAAACTTCAAAAGAAGCTCATCATAGGATTTTTTATTGCTTTGTTATTCCTAATATACCATGAGACTCTAAAGCATTTCCTTACGGAATGTAATACTAATAAAACACATATGACAGCCACCACCAAGGAAAAGTAAAAAAATTAGGAAGGATTACATACATGCATTATTTTACATATTCTAATATTCATATACATTAATATAAAACCTCTCTATCATACTTAAACTAGATGTACTTAAACTGTAGTTTTTAAATAGACTCTAATAATAATCTGAGGCTCTTAAATAGTTCTATCAATTTTTGTACCACTTGTTTATTGTTTTTAGTAAGTTGTCTTGTTAGAGAATAAGCGTCATCTTTAACTTTTTAGAACTATTATCTAAAAGTTCAAACAAAATTTTAAAAGAATGCAAAATATTTCATTAAAAGCTAGAATAATAAAGAATAAATATATAATAAGGCTATGACTACTTGATAATAAATAATATAGTTAATTTTTTCTTTACATGATTCGAAATCATTTGGTTTTTTTATACATATTTTATAAATGGGTAAATAGCAAACAAAGGGAAGTTTACTCGCCTGTTTGCAAAGCAACTTGATTCAAATCCAATATACCATTAATACTGATATTGGAAGACTTTGGATTTTGCTTAAGATGAAATTTGGCATTATTATATTTTGTTATTAGTGGTTCCACCGGATTCATCATGTCTTCATTTGAATTCCAATCATCTGTTGTAAAAAAGTCGTTATTATTTTCATTATTTTGAAGAAATGTATCACGTTTTATAGTGCTATTATTCTTATTGGATGCAATGACAGGTGATTGGCCAATTGAAAACAAATTCGATGGACCTATGCTTGAAAATGACGCATTATATCTATGCTTACCAAAGGATGGAGTAGGAGGAATACTACTGTTAGGCTTACTTGTCGTAGCATTTATTGTAATATTGTTGCTGTTATTGTTGGTACTAAAATTTAGAGTAGAACTCTTATACTGTAAATAACTGGCAGCATTAACCGTCTTACTTCTTGGTTTAGTATAAGCAGATATGTCATTATTTTGGAACGTGCTTATACCAGAAAGCGTAGCAGATGTTGGTGTAATTGTATCAATAAAGTTAGGTGATTCAGCTCTATAAGAAGGTTGAGAGAAAATTGAAGAATTTCTGGAGGATACTTCAGAAGTTGAATTTTCAGATAGAGAAGATGTCGACCTTAACGAAACAGGAGTAATGGAACTAGGAAACCTACTAAGCTGCGGGGTACATACAGCCATATCAACTGGTGTTTGAACCCTAAGTTGTTGTGATAAATGGACAGCGTCAGGTGCACATGTAACATTATTTTGAATGCTATTGTTGTTACTGGATGTGTTTGCTTTAACTCCAACAATTTCTTCATCATCATAGCGAATTTCTTGAAGATTAGCAAAATAATCAACAAACATATTGATTGAATTAGTGACCCAAGGTTGAATAAAAGTTCCATTTTTCTTCATTATCTCCAAAGTTTCTATCAAGTTTTTCAAATGAATGTATAATTCTAATCTCTTTGCGATAAATGAATCTAGATGTTCTTTAATGGGTAATTTTTCATATTTCTTAAAGAGAACTTTAGAAATCTTATATTTCTCTGATTGATTCGATGAACTTGACGTGCTTGATGACTTTGTGGTTGAAATCTTTTCTTTAAAGATATCATTTAAATATAATAATAAACATTTTCTTATATCATTCATATTTTCATCAGTAATCAATAAATCCAATGATAAGTTAGAGTGAAGGTTGTTACTATTTCTATCGCCAGCGATATATTTAAATGGGAAATTGTTTTGTTTAAACTTATTTGTGTGTTTGTTAATTTTATTTGTGTCAATAATTAATTTTAAATAATCTGAGAAGATTGTTTGATTCAATATTGATGATGCAAGTAGAAGGGCAGAAATTGTTCTTGTAGAACTTGTGAATAATAGATAATCTCTTTGATATAACGATAAATCCAAGAAGAAAGATGTCATTTGAAATAATTTTTCATCTCCTGGAATAGTATCTTTACAAAGTAAAGTACTTTGATCAAAAATAACGTTTAAACATTCATTGACAGAGAATGTATTCCCAATGGACCATTCTAATGTAGTTAAGATATGCTTTTCCATTTGAACAAACATTTGGGTGTCATATATTTGATAACAAAGCAAATATAGTTCCTTTAAAGTAGGGACTCTTGATTTTTTATCTTGATATTTAGCAGCAATCCAAAGTGAAGTAGCGACTAATAATTGATAATGTCTCTTATATACAATTCTCTTTGAACAATATCTATCGGCAATAGATGCAGCTAAAAATAATGCTTCAGGCGAAAGATCAAAGAAAATATGTAGTTCTAATAGGAAATCCATCAAGTATGGTCTCATTGTCCACTTAATCTCTGGTTGATTGTCTATCATTATTGGGTTTAAAAGATTATTTGAATCATTTTGTAAATTACTGTATAAATCTAAGATATCCTCTTTATAACAATCGATGGAGACGTTACAAGTCAAAGCTTCGGATTTAATTAGATTTGGATGCAGTTGAACATTTCTTCTTTTTGACATAATGCTATTATTTTCTTTGGTTTTAAGGAGGGCTTAAAAGGTGGCTAATATTACTTATATGCAGGTATAATGTATTTTGTAGATTAAGTTATAGCAACTATTTTGTTTATAATAAAAGAATAATAAAAATTGAATTTTATAAGAGTGTATTAAAGAGTGATCAGATATTCAAAATAAATGAAAGATTAAGTATTTTTTTTGTTGTCGTGGCTTTTGGGTGTGTAATGGAAAGTTTGTGTTTAATATTGCATGGAAGTTTCTCTAATGATATTGTAGTGAATTTCTTCCTAAAATGGATACGTTTTAAATCTGTTTTGAAAGTTGATTTAAAAACAAAGTGCAGGAAGAAGCTTAAAAAAGTGAAAGATTGTAGGAAAAAAAGGTCGATGTAAACTATGTACTCAAAGACCAAAAGGCTAGCAGGTGGAAAAAAGTGAATGAAATATTTTTGAAGTTTAAGAAGTAACTGAATTAACCTTAAAACTGAATGCAAAAGGATATGATTAGAAGAATGTAAAGAAAAAAAAAAGGTTAGCTTTAAAAAAAGGAAGGATATAAATGAGTTCAATTGAATATGTGTTGTCGTACCTATTGACCAGAGTATTATCCCGATCAGTCCCTCTTCAAAAGCTCAAGGTAGTAAGCAGAATGAAATTTGATTGCAGTAGAGATCAGTTGTACTGAAAAAATATGAAGAAAAGAGTGAGAAATAAAGGCTAATAATATGGGATTCTTGTATATATAGTGTACTGCCAGAGTTTCCAAAAAAAAAAAAAAAATCTTCAGATCAGTCAAATCAATCTACTGTGTCCCTCACTTATTCAGTGATATTTTTTTTTATTCTTATTATTGAATGCCTGTCTCTCACAGAAGCAACTGTTTTTTCTCCAACATTGAGTGGAAGATAAAAGGAAGTTGACAATGGTTTAGGAGGATAATAAGATAATTGTAATATGCCAAGTTGAGGAAACAATACGCACAATGGAGAAGACAGAGAGAAATCATATAGGGTGAAAATTTAATATTGTCTGGTGAATTTTCTCGAGAAAACCACTGGACCAAATACAAAGGAAAACAAATGATAACTAATGATAGATTGAGAAGTGCAAATGGCGAGAGGTAAGTCCAAAAATGGACAAAACAGCCATTTTTTGCAATTTTTGTGTGGGCAGTTTTTACTCATATTGGTAAAAAATGGTACACTTAACCATTTTTGGTTAAAATTTTGTGGATACTTCTGTTACGAGGCAGTGATAAGGATTTTTACCCAATGAGGAAAATCTCGAAAAATTACTGCTTTAGGATATAAGTCTCTTTAATGGGACAAACCGAAAAATTTTTTTTTTCTCTTTTTCTTTGTGCTTTTTTGCCCTAACAGAAATTTAAGCCTTTAGCAAAAGCAAATGACTTTTTTTCTTTTTCTGAACCTCATTTCAATCGAGAAACATATTTAATACTTTTAGAAAAGCCCTATATGGAAATGAACCATCCAGGGGTAGGGCAGTTGCTTGACCCAGTTCATTAGAAAAGTTTTTACATATGCCCTTGTAGGATTACATCAATCGTAAAGTATTTCATGATATCTTCCCCAGTGCCCTACGATTTGCACCCGAAAACATTGGAAAGATTTGGTCTCGTATAAGACTTACCTGAGAAAGAAAATCTAAGCTTAACTTAATTTTAGCTGGGGCTCCTTTGTTTGAAGAACATGAAACAATCTTTTTTTATTCTCTTGTCTTTCTTTCTTTTCTTCTTCCCATCCGCACTTGGTTGCTAACCATTTTTTTCCCCTAACGGCTTCTTACAAATTCTATTTTTATTGCTTAGTTATTGCCCAACTGGAACAGGATATACAAAAATAGTTGTTCCGTAGGTGTATAAAACCCTAATTTTTTTATTCCTTTTAAACTAGTACGAAGGTCGATTTCAGTACCAAATGGCTATATTTATCTGTAAACCCCTTTTCAAAGTTGTATATTTTCCGACCTCGTTACCTTATCATGCCCTTGCTTTTAAGGAGTGTTCCCCCTCCCCCATGGATTTTCCTAACCACTTGCCCTCTATTGTAATTGTATTCCCCTGCTTTTCCGTTCATGGCCAAAAGTCTTGTTCCTTTTTCCACTTTTCTATGGGAAAACGACCAACCACTATTATTCCAATGAGGTATAAAAAGAAGTTTCCCTCGAGCGGTTTTTAATTTTCAATTTCCTTGTTTTTACTGTAATTGGAAGATTTCCTCTTTAAGTAAAAACAGTGAAAGGGAGGGATGTTGAATTAGTATATATAGAATAGTATGACTTCATTGATAATGAACTATTATTTACAACCATTGACTTTCAAAGGAAAAAGAAAGAATACAGTTTTTATATTATTTGTCTATAGTATGGAGTAAAAAGAAAAGATCAGGTACTATTTTAAGCGCCTTGATTTAAGAGATTTAGACGTGGTACTATCTTTATTTTCATTCTTCCTTTCTTTTTGAACTCTATATTTACACAAAGAGAGTTCTGAACAGAGTCAATCAAAACAAATCACGAGGAAAGTCGTATGTTAGCATCCTAACTCCCCACAAAGCCGCAGTAGAACGCATTATCTTCTTTACTCTTCTTAATAGGATATGGGTTAATCTGTCAGCATACTAGTAAAATCACATACACCCCTCCCCGGTATTCTTGTTCTGTTGGCCCTACACACTGCTTTCATCGAAACTCCTCACAAGCCTTCTAATAACTACCTAAATATTTCTCAAATGATTGTCTGTACCGGACTACTCCTTAATTCTTTTGTAGAGAATGAAGGAAAATCTGTACCGGTATCTGGTTGGTACATACTGGTGACTATATTATTACAGAGCTGTTTGTTATTCTCCATAATAGTGCATTAAGAAAATGAAGTATTGTAGATTATTTAAAATATTACGTATGGTTTACCCTACATGTCCTTCCCTTTTTTTCTATTTTCCCCTTTAGGACGTAGTACTAATCTCATGTTCTTTCATATTACTATTAGCAAATCTTGATTTAAGTTTAACACTACTAACTTAACTCAACTTTAATTTGTCTCCAATTAATACAAGACGTTGGCAAAGGAAAGAATGTAACTTGGCAAGAACAAAATTCTCGCTGTACAGGATCCTTTTATCTTTTTTTTAGTCCTGTTGTTCATGAAAGTCTCGTAAACGACTCATATGAATTCCTCGAGAAGAATCCGTTGCCTCCGACAGCCGTATTGTTTAATTTCTCTACTTTCTTATTATCCCCGTGGTTATCTTTAGAAGTACAATAGATTGTGGGGTATTTTTTAACAGATACAATAATAATCATTGTGTAACCCTTCTTTTGTTCTTCACAGATTTAGTGGAAAAGCGGGACCGCTCTATTGTTTATCTCCTTTTGTTCTTCTAAAACAATGAGTAAGGAGAAAGCTTATATAAGAAGAAAATCGTATTATGCTATTAAAAAATCAGGCCATATATACAAGACAAGATTTGCAAGTTTCTTTTGGTTTTAATTTCTATCATTAATCTTTGAAAAGGACTCTGTTAGATGATTAGATCATATTTTGTATGATCCAATCGGAAAATGGTTTTCTAACTATCGTATCTGTAAAAAAAGATTGGCCGACGGAAAACCGGATGAAGACTTTCATGTAAAAATAATTTACTAAATTTGTTTGGTATGAACTTCTGTTTAAAGACTTACGAGCTTAAGTTAAAACAACTCTTATTGGACTAAAACCACGAGCATTAGTTTAAATATTTCTATATTCAACTATATTAAAAGATATATTTTTTACGTCTCACAATGTTTGCCTTCGGGACTATTCCATGATTCCGCAATTGTTTGTGAACTTGAGATAATCATCACAAGAAACCCAAATATTATTACACTATAATGGGATAATCTCTGGGATATAGAATGGTTTGTGTCTTTTGTTAAGGTAATATTAGTTAATGGTGGCAAGATAAATGCCATTGTTGATGCTGTGGTGGATCCAATTAATTCAAATAATGCTCCAAGATTACATGTGGTTAAAGAAATTCCCATTGTGCTCAATACTAGTAAAATTGTAATTATAGTATGATATTTTGTATTATTTTCTTCTTGTAAGGCTGTGCTGGTATTGTTACTAGTGTTGTCTCTATCTTGTGGTGGTAAATTACCATTTTCAATGTCTGTTATAATAGAATAATTTGTATCTAATAATGTATCATTTAAAATATCCATCACAATATTTCTTAATACAAAAATCTCCAACGGGAAAGTGGTTAACATATTAAACCCGAAAAACAATCTTGCCACGTTGATATAGTTATCATCACCGGGGAAGTTATTTAAAATATTACCTTTAGTCTTTTCTTTAAAAACATGGAATCCAAAATATCCCATAATCATACAAATAATAACTGAAAGAATACAACTTATATGAGTCAATCTAGTAAATTTGGCAATACTTTTATTTTTTAATGAAAAATAAATGAAACTTGTATTATGGTGACATACTAAAGCAAATGAAATAATAGAAATACTTTTAAAAATTGAGGTTCTGAACCACCATTTTGGGTGGAATAAAGTTACTTGACTTTTCAAGTCTTGTGATAAGAATGGCCCCCGTATGACCACGGTGAGAACAATAATTGCCATACTGATCAAAGCTAAACCTGAGGCCTTCTCAAGAGCTTCAATATTTCTATGCAAGGATAAAGGTAAAGAGATGAACACTGTGGTGCATATTATAACCCAATTACGCTCAATATAATGTGCTGGTACAATGGTACGTAACACATGGGGTATTGAATCACCAATAATGATACAAAACCCAACACACCCACCAAAGGCAAATAATCCATTGGTTACCATTATTAATAGTTTCCCCTTTTTACCCATTGCCTTTTCAACACTGTCTTGGTAGGTTTTTGTCCCTGAAATAACCAAATTTTCCACAATTAATCGTAATGTCCAATCTACTATAAACCCTAATAGGATATAAATTATAAACCCACCTACCACACCAGCTTGTTTAATGGCAAATGGTTGAGATATGATCCCTGCACCAAGAATACTGTTTGCCATATTCATGAAGGCCATATGTAAAGGTGATTTGGAGTTATTTTCTTGTATTATCTCTCTTATAAGTTGCTGATTCCCCATATCTTGTAACTCATATTGTTCTTCATGTTCTGTATAAGCAGGTGGATCAGCGGGAGGAATCACTGTGCTTTCAATTTCTTCATTATTATTATTGGTATTACTCATTATAGCATGGCTTTGACTGCACTCTCTTCATTTGGTATATACATATGCTCCAATGTTTTAGAATCCTTATTGACCACTTGTATATTCTTTAATATTGTTGTTTTGTCACTATTTTCAAGCCCTAACTCCAGTATATGATGTAACCCTAATGAAGCCGGGAGCAAACTGTGGTGCACGGATCCGTGGCGCTCCTCACAGTGCGGTTTTCTTATCAGCAGCCTCTGCTTTTTCTTATCTCCATTTTTCACATTTCGTCATTTTCGAAGGCTCCATTTCAGTGTTTTTTATTTCGGATTTGTCATTGTGCGGTCATTGAAAATTTTTCGAAGTGGTCAGATTTCCAACTCTTAAAAAAGAAGAGTTGTTCGAACAAGACTACTAAGAGTACCTCTTATTCACAAGCATCTTTGTTGCTATACTCGTGGACGATTAATACAGTTTATAAAGGCGTTTGTTTAAAATAAGTCTACTTTAATTTTAAGGAAAGATTTTTACTGTTGTTTTTGACTGAATTACTATTAATTTTATTTAAAATCCCCATACTCTTATTTGAAGATAAGATTATAGACAAGAGTGTCACTCAGAATTATTAATACATAAGAATGATCGTGGAAGAAACATCTCCCCCTAATTCCCCATCGACAAATGATATACGTCTCAGGAAACAGTCTATAGATTATAAAGCTGAAAAAGGTAAAACTTTAATATCATATACATCCCAACATGAACAACATGCAACAAGAACAAGGCATAGTTTCGATGATGTAAACGATATGGAGTCATTGGAAGATGAACTCGGAGATATACAGGATGTTGAGGTGAAAAGAGAATTAAAACAAAGACATATTGGGATGATTGCTCTTGGTGGGACAATTGGTACAGGACTTTTCATCGGGTTAAAATCCCCCTTGGCTGATGCCGGTCCTGTGGGGGCCCTGATATCGTATCTCTTTATGGGTACCTTAGTATATAGTGTGACACAATCATTAGGTGAAATGGCCACCTTCATCCCAGTTACCTCGTCATTCACAGTATTTTCACAAAGATTCTTAAGTCCATCCATTGGTGCCGCTAATGGATATATGTATTGGTTCTCATGGTGTATCACTTTTGCATTAGAGTTAAGTGTCATAGGACAAGTTATTGAATTTTGGACATTTGCCGTACCATTACCTGCATGGATTAGTATATTTTGGGTCATTTTAACAGTAGGAAACATGTTTCCTGTCAAATATTATGGTGAATTTGAATTTTGGATTGCTTGTATTAAAGTATTAGCCATCATTGGATTTTTAATATATTGTCTATGTATGGTTTGTGGTGCTGGTGTCACTGGCCCTGTTGGGTTCCGTTATTGGCGTCATCCGGGTCCCATGGGTCCAGGGATCATAGCCAAGAACCCCAATGAAGCTAAATTCTTAGGGTGGGTCTCGTCTCTTATTAATGCTGCTTTTACATACCAAGGGACTGAGTTAGTAGGTATTACTGCTGGTGAAGCTTCTAATCCAAGAAAATCTGTTCCCCGTGCCATTAAGAAAGTTGTTTTCCGTATATTATTCTTTTACATTGGTTCGTTATTTTTCATTGGGCTTCTGGTTCCATGGGATGATCCCAAATTAACTAGTAGTGATTCTTATGTCTCGTCATCCCCATTTATTATTGCCATTGAAAATTCTGGTACAAAAGTGTTACCCCATATCTTCAATGCTGTTATTGTATCAACAATTATATCTGCTGGTAATTCTAATGTTTATGTTGGATCTAGAATCCTATATGGTTTAGCTAAGAGTAGATTGGCACCCAGATTTCTTGCAAGAACAAATAAATACGGTGTTCCATATATTGCGGTGATCACTACATCGTTATTTGGAGCTTTAGCGTATATGGAAACAACTACAGGTGGTGAAAATGCTTTCAATTGGTTATTAAATATTACTGCTGTGGCTGGATTCTTTTCATGGGTCTTTATTTCATTTTCCCATATTCGTTTCATGCAAGCATTAAAATTTAGAGGTATTTCCAGAGATGATTTACCATTTAAAGCTGCTTTAATGCCTGGGTTGGCTTATTATGCTGCCTTTTTTATGACTGTTATTATTATTATTCAAGGGTTTACTGCATTTGCTCCAAAATTCAGTGGTTCAGATTTTGCTGCTGCCTATGTCTCTATTTTCTTATTTATATTCATTTGGATTGTGTTCCAAGTTTGGTTTCGTTGTAGATTTATACATAAGATTGAAAATGTAGATATCGATACAGATAGAAGAGACATTGAAGCTGTGGTATGGGAGGATCCTGAACCAAAAACATTCTGGGATAAATTTTGGAATGTTGTTGCCTAAGTCAATGAGTAATAGGTTATGATCTATTTCTTTATATATTTATTAATGTCATGTAGTCAAAGTAAGGAAACTAATAATAATATTAACATATAGCTTATCTTTCAATTTACATATCCTAATAAAGTAAAACTATATGTAGAGAATTGTAAGCATGTTAGTGATGAAAGTTGGAACGAATCACGAAATGGTCAAGAAGAAAATTTGTGTAATCAAAGAAGGAAAGGCATCTGAAAGGTTGGATCACCTCAAAATAAAAGTTTAATTGTGAAAGAAAAAGACGCGTTAAAGAGAGTTCATGTTAAAAGGAATAAGAGAGGCCTAAAGAAGAAAAGCAGACCTAAAATTGACTATAGATGAAACCTAAATCATAAAAGTATTTTTGAAAGAAGTATATAGTAGTTATTTAAAATCTAAGTATAGGGTTTAGGGTTGCCGTGGAACAGAACAAGACACCTCAATAGAGTACATAAAACGAGAATATAGTGCTACCGACACCTAACCGTGCTCCAGGCAATAAGATAAACGCCAGGGAATAAAAACTCAACTCCTCAATAAAATAAAGAAGAGAAAGCACACACACACACGCACACACCAAAAAAGAAAAAAAAGAAAGAAAAAACACAGCTAAAAGGAAAAATAAAATAAAATAAACAAACCACTCACATAGAACAAAAATGAAATAAACAAACAACTACCAAAGACAACCACAACTACAGTACAACAATAATATCTAAATATCTTTAATTTGTTTATACTGCTGCTAAAATAGATTCATATATATTTTTTTCCCTTTTCTATTTACTTGTATTATTTAGTTCTATATCTTTTATTTATAAACTACTTAGGGTTAGTACTTAAGAGGTAAGTAGCAAAAACAAATTTCAAAATTAACATACCCATATTCTTACTTGCAAGGGACTAAGTCCACATTTACTGGCAATTAACTGTCGTTCCTCCTTCGTCAACCACTGTTTCTGGGCAAACACTTTCTCCAAGAATAACCGCGTATCCTTGCTTAAATGTGTCCGACCAGAACTATTATCATACATGTGTCGTAAAAGAGTCCTCCTCTCAAATAAACAAAGGTCAGATTCAAGAATTAACTACAGAAAAAAAAAAAATAAAAATAAACATACAGGCTTGTTGTAGTTAGTAATTTGATATCTAATATAGCTAAACCAGATTAGACACATCCCTATCCTTGAGGAAAACAGAAAACAAAATAAAATAGAAAAGGACGGAAGACGAAGATCGTTATTCCTCCATATAACTATTCCCATTTTCCTCTGTTATTTATTTGGGAAATTATTCTTTTCCCTTGGGTTAAGCCTTTTGACATACTTTAGAACTAACGTTAAAGAGCACTTGCATTTTGTTTTTCCTGTACTTGTTATCTTTCTTGCTCAGCTTGGTTATTTGATTACAATACTTATAAACCTAAGTCTTGGTGGTAATGAACTCAATTCATTATTTAATCATCTTCTCATGTTTCCTTAAAATGACAGATTACATTGGTATAAACTCAGTTGCAACCGATTCCAAGCATCTTCCCAATCAGAGAACACACAACTTCAGATTTCAAAAAGAAAAAAATAAAAACTCAGCCCTATTCGCAGACAAACAAATCCGTTGTTTCAGCAATTTAACAAAATTACCTCTTTGGGTAATTGCTACAAATATCTGAAACAACGTACTTTCCTTTTTGGGTAATACATATTTATCTCAAAAATCTAACAGATTTTCACTTTTCTTTTTCATAGTCGAGAGGGTAACCTAATGAGATCTCCCAGATGTCTTTACGCGTAAATTATTCAACTACGCGTAAAGCATTTGACTAGTGAAAATACCATCTTGAGAAATTATTGCCTGCCAATCACTTATCATTTACGTTACGTTACAAGTTATCAACTACATCCGAATATTTCACTATGACCGTAACAAACTCGTCAAAAAGTTCACCAGTAATTCATTTTATACCAGTAAAGATTGAAAACAACACCAGTACTAATGAACTAAGCAATATCTTTATAAACGAAACTCCAGAAACACCATACAACACTGTATATATTAGAGGAAGGCAACTCAAGGGAAAAACTGTAACCCACCCTACTATACAACCTCTGGTTATAAATAATACAGAAATTAAAGAACAAAACGATACGGTAATTACTACGATCAAAAACCACAATATGACTAAAATAAAAGAAGTTATAAATTATGAGAGAGAGGGTAATGAAAACAGACTATCAGAGGAACATAGCAGGTTTAAGGAATTTTTGGATTTGACAAATATAATTAATGAATATTGAAAAAACTGAATAATCATTGTCTATTATTATTTCAAACACTTCATATTTTTGTTTTAGTTCTAGCGATAGACTCATAACACAAATATACAAATTACTTTTATTTTGGGTAATACACCAACATTTACGTTCTAATTAATCAAAATAACCAAACCAATTTAGCCAATAACATAGTATAAAGACTGTGCACATCTTGTGAGTGTGTTAGTACTCCAAACCCTATCTAGAGTAATACATCCTTCCATTTTAGTACTAGATATGAACCAATATAGTGTATAAGTTGACCTATAAGCACAAATTAGTCTGTAATAAGAACCGTGGTAAAAAGACTTCCTTTATGTAGATTCCTGTTTCTGTTAATTACATCATTTCTTAAATTTTACAGATATTTGAAATAAGATTATAAATACAACCCAACGCAACTACTCCCAACACATATCCAAAAAATATTAATTAAAGTTAAAATAAAGTATAAGAGAAATCAGTAATAGTTTATGTGACAATAGTATACCTACGACAAAATGATAAGTATGATACAAAGACCAATCAAACAAACTAAACAAACAATTAAAACATTAAACATTATAAAAATCATACAGAACCACAAATACACAGTAGATATGCAGTTTGTTTCTTTTGAGATTCTTAAACTTCAATTACCTACTAAATAAACCCACACATACACACGTTCTTATTCTTAACATATAGATCCATATTAATTCTCCGCATATATAAAATATTACTTCCTTCGGATATTCGACAGTATTCTTACTAATATATATTTCATTTAAATTTTCAATGTACGCATACTTTTTCATTAAAGTCTTTAGAACATTAAAATTATACAAATACAAAGAGGTGTAGTTGCTACTTTCACCACAAATTATTCAGTGACAACTGGTAATTTTTTGCAGGAAAGAGACAAACATAACCTTCTCGTATCTACTTTACCCCTTTAATTTGTAATAATTTAGACAACATCACTATTTTCTAAATAAACTCGAACATATTATTGAAATTTGTGATAACTAATGTCACATCATCATTTATAATAAAGATCCATTTTACCACACACTTATATTAATGTAACAAATTTGATCTATGTTGATGACATTAGTATTGCAAAACAATTTGGAAAATTTGTTTTCCTTAGCCGTCATCTGTGTTATTTCTTGATGGAATTTGTTAGGGGAGTCACTGGGACGCTTCAGAGAAGGAGGCTCATAACTATCAGCAAGGAGTCCGGAGCAGAGTGCCCAGAATTACAACCCCCTGATAAGGACACTAAAATATATACAGTATTATGAGCCGACGCTGTGACCTAATGTTGGACTAGATTAGGGTCGTTCTAGTTAAACCTCTGCTGGAATTATTGATATAATACCACGAGTCACTAAAGGATGTTTTTACATTAACACTAATCAGATTGAAAATATTGTCATTTGAGGGTCGTGAGACTATCACGTGACATGAAAGATTTGAAAAATTGAGAAAATATTAAAATTGAAAAAAGAATATTTAAAATAAATTAGATACTACTTTATAATTT
>JAJLXW010000274.1:0-15568 GCA_030571515.1 Monosporozyma aquatica
TCACTAAACAATCTGCCAAGATTAGAACTAAATTAAGAGATGATCATTTACCATTCAGTAAAAGAAGAACAAATATACAAAAACTATTATATCTTTATATCTTAGGCGAACCAACCCATTTTGCACAAGTAGAATGTATTAATCTAATCGCATCAGACCAATTTGTCGACAAGAGACTAGGCTATTTAGCTACCTCTTAATTACTAGATGAAAAACAAGATCTATTAACATTGTTAACTAACCTTTTAAATAACGATTTACATCATCCAAATAAATTCATCGTATCAATGGCCCTTTCCACTTTGGGCTCTTTATCTTCATACAATTTAGCAAGAGATTTATACCCAGACGTCATCTCAATAATAACCGATTCAACAGATCCATTCATCTTAACGAAAACTTTACAATGTTTAGCTAAATTAATCATTAAAGATTCAGAATTATCCATTTTGGAAATTTTACCCCTAGATACAATCATAAATAAATTTATGTCTTCCCCTTCCCTTTCCCTTTCTCTTTCCCCTGCCCATGGGGTTTGGTTGGGTATTTGTAAAATATTACAATCTATCATCATCCTACTAATTAATCAACAACAACCTTCCCCCACCACCACCACCCTTCCCCAATTCATAATCAACATAAAAGATATCATCATCACCACTCTTTTACCAAACTTATTAAATCATTTGAAATCACTAAATTCTAAAAATTATGAATCAAATTATGATATTCAAGGTATTAGAGACCCCTTTCTACAATGTGAAATCATAATCACTTTAAAATGGTGTTTTAAATTATCATCTCTTCCATCATTCCATGAGATTAATGACAAATTTTTAGACAAATTTACAGATTTATTAACCATCTTAATAAATAACTCCTCATCACTATCACAATCAATGAATAATAATAAAAACCCAAATAATGCAATCTTATATGAAGTCACAAGAACTATCTTCGACCTAAAATTGAACCAATCTTTAAGATTATTAGGTATTAACATCCTAGCAAATTTCTTAAAACCATCCGATTCTCTACCCACCAAAAAGAATAAAACAAACAATAACAACAACAACATCAAATACGTAGCATTAAACACTTTAATTCACGTAGTACAAACTGAACCACACGCCATCGCCAAATACAAAAAATTCATATCACATTGTTTATACGATCCAGATATTTCAATTAAATTTAGATCATTAGAATTAACTTTCGCCATATTAAATAATGAAAATTTATCAGAATTAATTAATGAGTTATTAATTTTTTTAAAGCATATCTCATCCATCGATACCACCACCACCACACAATATATCGATATGGATGAATCAAAAGATTTAATTAATTATACAGTAGATAACTTAATGAAAAAATTCGAATTATATGATCAAACTCCACAAGGTGAACAAGAAAAATTAAATAAACTTTTCCAAATTTTAGAATTGACTGGAGATATAATATCAATTGATAAATTAAATGAATTCTTAATCATTATAAATAATATCGAAAATTGGCAAGTGAAAATTAATTGTCTAGTCAAAAATATCACATCACATATGTCTAACAGTGGTATCACATTGAAAAATATTTGTTGGAATTTAATCATCATTTGGTGTATAGGTGAATATGGTGATTCTATCGTGAATCAATCTAATAATGAAATTACAGATTCATTTTTAGTCCAGTATTTGAATCAATTAAATATCTTATATTCAAACAACACAAGAAATTCACTTTCATCTACTTATAACGATCATATTACCATGATTCAATATATCTTAACCAGTACATTAAAATTATCTTCAAAAATAAATCAAGATAATAATAATAATAATAACGCGCGGAATTTAGAAATATTAAGACAAATTATATTATATCATCAAAAGGATTCAAATTTAATGTTACAATTGAAAAGTAATCAATATGAATTGATTTTTAATCAACCAATTAATATTAAAAAATTAATGTTGGAACCAATGCCCAAATTTGTCAAACATGTGGAAAAACAAGGTGATGCAAACCATATCACCACAAATACTACTACTACTACTACAGCCAATAACAACAAATATTTTTCTAGATTTATTAAGTGATGTTATTGATCAACCCACCACCACTCCAATAAGCACAGCTCTCCATAATGACATTGCTTTACCACAAGACAACACTGATTTAATCTTTAATAATGATTTATTAGAAATTTATTCACATCTAATTGATATTCAAACAGGAAATGCACACTTAGAATTATATTTTAAACCGTTAACCCATACATTTAAAGAATTACATTCATTATGTGCTGTATCAAAACAACAAAAATTAACATTGGGACAAATTCAACCAATGCATGAAAATATCGAATGTGATCATTTAGTTAAACAATCTTTAAAAATTATTGGATCTGGGAAATTAAAATTAAGAGTTAAATTAAATATTGTCTTGGAAAATGGTAATATGGAACAAATCCAATTTGATCATAAATTTAATGAAAATATATAAAAATAACTTTATATATATATTATATATACTTGGATAGAATAAGAAAAAGAATTTTATATATAAAAAAAAATATGGATTGGTAGAGAGTTACCAACTGAGAAAGGGAGACATATCACACTTAATTATGATGTGGATGTCTTGAAGCACCAGTGCCTCTAGCAGTGTTATTAACAGCTCGTCTAATATCATCATTTGGGGAAGAAGAAGTGGTAGCAGTAGAATTATCTTTATTGGCAATAACAATCAATTTTTTCAATAAACTGTCATAACCAGGTTCAATTAATCTTGAATAAACCCATTGACAACCTCCAGTGGATGGGATACTAATATATAATAAAAACACAATTTTTAGTACCCAATAAAATGGAATCAAATATAAGATAGTACTTGACCAAAATTCAATAACGTTTAAAAACCCAAAGATGATCCAATATGATAACCAAAATTGATCATCTTTTTGATTATTTTGAGTCTTTAAGGCTTTAATGGAATTAATTGTAGGGATAATAAATCCAATAAAATTGGATAAGATTTGCCCCATACCACCAACATTTAAAAATGTTAATAAAAGATAAACGACCACAGAGGATGAGGTCCAATATGTTCTGGGCACTTTAGTCTTCGATTCCAAATTTTGGAATAATTTGAATTGACCCAAGTTCTATCTTAAAATATACATGTATATCATATATATATATATATGATGCAAAGTTGTTAGTCAGAAATGATCATTATTTTTTAGGGAAGAATGAGAAATTGAAGATGCCACATACTTGGTCCAATTCTTGGATATGAGATTGAGCAATGTTAGCGAAACTGGCCATATTATAAAGCTGTTGATAGTGGAATTGCTATGACAAGGAAGTTAATTGGGAGTCTTTGCTTTGCCAAGGAATAAAGAGTGGTTCTAATATGTGATTATCATGTTTAATTTTTCACTTTAAAGATTAATTTTTTTTTTTTTTTTTCAGTTCTCAATGATATTATCGTGAAGAAACCACTAAATACCGAAATACTATAAAAGATTCATGGTGATATATATTGGTTCTACATCTAAAAAGTATCATCAGTGTATGTTATATATATAATATTATATATGTATATTTGTATGCAAAACCTTGAATGTTAGAGCCCTCTTTTTGCACTCAATAGTATAACCAGCCAAGGGCAATGGCAATGATAGCTATGAATAACATTGTTGATGGAGAGATTGTGTTGTTTAAGTCTTGTTGTTCAGTTTGCAAAGGAGGTTCCATCTTAGTAGAAGACGAAGATGAGGTTTGCGAGGGAGAAGCAGTAGTTGGTCTGAGAACTTTCTCAGCTGGTGGGACTTCTTTGTCCAGGGGAGCTGGACCCGTTTCTTCTTGTTTTGAAGGTACTTTGGATTCTTCTTCAGTTGTAGTGGTCGCTTCAGCATGTTTGTTTGCCTCTGAAACAGATTCAGACGTGGAAGAAACTATTGGGGCAGCAGCAATGTCGTTAGCAGGTCCATTATATACTACTCTAATTTTCTTTTGAATGGATTCTGATTTAAATTCTGCCTCTAAATCATTCCAAACATCAGAAACAGCACGACCAGACTCTAATTCATAGGGAGCAGGTAACACAATCACCAAGAATTTATCCTTACATTTATAATCTTGTGGTTCTTCTGATAACCCTAAAAAGATCACTGAAACCTTAACAGTTTCACCAGGTTCAATAATGGCAGCATTGGGTCTCACACAATACAGTTTTGGTGCGGTCGTTTTTATCTTGAATGCCTTGACGTCTTCTGTGTGGTTCTCGATGGTGATATAATTCGTGGAGGTCTCAGTCAAGGGACTGTTGTATTCTAACACGTTGGGCTCAATAGTAACGGACATATTATATGTTGCTTACTTTCGTAAATTCTCACTTGAATTGATAAAAAATCCCTCTATATCACTTGATACTGGACACGATTCAATTGATCAACCTTCGCTTTAATCTCTTCTTCCAGAGAAGTCGTGGTGATAGTGAGACTATTACTCTCTTTAAAGCGAAAAATTCTGATTTTGATAATTTTTGTGTCCAATTTTTTGATTTTATTTATTTACTTATTTATTTATTATGAAGGATATTCTACCTCGATTAAAATAAGTCGAACCATAAGGAAACACTGAATAAAACACACCGGTACATGCGTTGATATCACCAGTGAGAAATTATAAATTAATACTGGATTACCTGGTGTTTTAATATCATACTCTCGTTTTCTATTTGATTCTGTTTTAACCCAGAGAAAGGGTATATACTCAAAGAAGTATATCAATTATAACTCTCGAAAAAGGCTTTATAACGTCTACAAACTATAATATATGGCCTCTACAATAAAGTCTGGTGTCGTTACATTGCTGCATACCGCCTGTGGGGCTGGCATCCTGGCAATGCCCTTCGCATTTAAACCCTTTGGTTTAATATTTGGTTTAATGATAATAACATTCTGCGGTCTTTGTGCCCTATTAGGACTTCTATTACAAGCTCGTGTGGTGAAATATATTCCTCAAGGTTCAAATGCATCCTTTTTCGCTTTGGCAAATGAAATAAATCCGAATTTAAGTGTCATCTTCGATATTGCTATAGCTATTAAATGTTTTGGTGTTGGTGTCTCTTATTTAATTGTCATTGGTGATTTAATGCCACAAATATTTCATGTGTTTACACAGAACAAATGGTTATTAAACAGAAATTTACATATTACAGTGATTATGTTAGTATTTGTGACCCCGTTATGTTTTATGAAACGATTAAATTCATTAAGGTACGCGTCAATGGTGGCCATCTCTTCAGTGGTATATCTTTGTACATTGGTTATTATCCATTTCCTTTTTCCCTCCGAGGAGATCACAAATCTACGCGGAGAAATCTCCTGGTGGTTCCCACAGAATGAACCATCTCCATTAACTACTTTACCAATCTTCATCTTTGCTTACACCTGTCATCATAACATGTTCTCTGTCATTAATGAACAAAAGAATTCGAGTTTCCATAACATTAAATTCATTGCAATTTATTCAATAGTATTAGCTTATATTTTATATTTTATCATTGGTGGATCAGGTTATTTGACCTTTGGTGATAATATTACAGGTAACATCATTATGTTATATCCAAAGACTATATCAAGTACAATAGGTAGAATTGCAATAGTGCTACTAGTCATGCTAGCGTTCCCATTACAATGTCATCCAGCAAGAGCATCTATACATCATATTATACATTTCATAGAGACCAAGTTTAAAAGAAAACAAGATCAAAAAGCCACATCATCTGATTCCCCTTCCAATAATAATAATAATAGTGATCAATCGACAACTACTCCACTTCCTGCAGTAACAAATACTCTTACTACTCAAGCTTCCGCTACCGAAGATGATACTTTATTACAAGAGGAGGAATTGATTGAAGAAGATTCTGCTAAACAACCCGAAATAGTACCTTTAAAGGGGAGAAGATTTATTATAATAACCACTGTGATATTACTTGCATCCTATTTACTATCCATATCAGTTCATTCTTTAGCGTTTATGTTGTCTATTGTTGGTGCCACAGGGTCTACATCAATCTCATTTATTTTGCCAGGGATATTCGGCTATAAATTAATTGGATCAGAATATATTGATTTGGCAGGTAATAACGAACCCTTACCAAAGAAAACCAAGATTTTTAAAACTTTGGGACTTTGTTTGACCATTTGGGGAGTATTAGTGATGATAACATCTTTGATAGCTACACTTGTAGTGGGACCGTCCCATTAAAACATTTTTATGTTGGTATATAACAAAAAGTAGAAAGACCCTT
This sequence comes from Monosporozyma aquatica, assembly GCA_030571515.1. NCBI lineage: Eukaryota > Fungi > Ascomycota > Saccharomycetes > Saccharomycetales > Saccharomycetaceae > Monosporozyma > Monosporozyma aquatica. The sequence continues at coordinate 6,325 of JAJLXW010000274.1, forward strand.
ATTTAATAATATTATTTATCTTAGTTATTCTTTTAATTAAATACTCTATTTATGATTAGATTGCGTTCTTTAGTACAATAAAAAAATATCAGATTCTGCAAATATATTTTAATAGAATGGCGACCAACCACAAAAGATTACTGACAAATTATTTTCATCTGTGGCCTGTTGGATTAATTCTTGAACTGTAGCTTCAACACTTAACCCATGCGCATACAATTTTTCCTCAACTACCATTAAAGCCCTCTGTGCTTCTTTATTTTCATCATGTGAATTATTATTACTCAATCCATTATCTTTTACAGTGGATGTTGACGAGGTTCTATGAGTTGAATCGGTCAAGGGATCATTTATTAATTCTATAGCACTATCAGCAAATTCTAACAAATGCTTATGTTTCTTAACGGGTGACATCACCCAAGAATACAATGGATCCCACTTTAGGATGTTTAGAACACACATAACTTTATCACTATTACATCGTAGCACAGAGTAAACTTTTTCGCAGTTAGCTCTAAATAAACCGTTTACACCAGTTACACCAAACCCGTCAACCATATCCCTTGTCAATCTAAAGGGAACTAATTCGGGAATAGATAATAGACGTCCTTGGTCAAAAGCAATCCCCAAATCAATATGGATTACTTCACCAGTAGCGGAATCAATCAAAAGGTTATTTAAATGTCTATCACCTAGCCCTAACATGTGGCCGACAATAGAGGACGTAGCCACTGATTTAATATATCTCTTCTTCGATTCATACCATATATCAGGATCTAAAAATGATTGGAAAAAGAAGTCATGTAGTTTTGGCTTAATCTCTTTAGTTATTTTCAAATAACTTTTCAATCTTTGTTCATTTGACTGAGTTTGAACGGATTTCATCATTTGCCTAGCATCACGGAATGAGATTGTGTCTTTATTATGCAAATCTGTTAAGATTTTATGAAGTGGAATAGAATTTGGAACAAACTCAATTAAACCTGCCTTTGGACCTAAAGGAACAACTTTATATGTTCTTACCTTTAAATCACTATTTACAACAGTTCTATCCTTCTGTAAAATATTATTTACCTGATCAAACACTTGTTCCATGATGGCATCTTGTCTCAAATCATCGTTACTTCCCTTAAACAAAACCTTGTGCTTTGAGCCATCAGAAAGAACAAATGTCATTATTTTTGGCAAAGATATACCACTTGAAGATATTTCTACTTCATCCAGAACTTTTATAATATAATTTCGTTTGGAGTCCAAAGATTCTGGATAGCTGGATGTAAAAGATACAGCTGGGAGAGGTAGTTGCTGATGGGACAATTCTTGCAGCCAGTAATTACCAATGTTAAGCGAATGCAATGCTAGAACCTTGGCCTTAGAAGGGTATTTTTCCATAGCGAATTCCACGGCCTTCTTAGAAAAGTCCAGCGGGAAAGTAATATGCTTTTCAAAGAAATCTGCAGCAGTTATCTTTTTCAAATCTCCAAAACTTCTTTAGCTGTCTTAACCTTTTGCATCAAACTTTTATCATTCTTCACAGAGCTATTCTCATATAAGAGAATACTAATAAGTGCGTATACCGAATCATACGGTACTTCACTTACCAGCTTTATCATAATTTTCACTAAAAGTTTCTGGAAATTACTTTTATCATAGTTGAGCTTAGATGCGATCTGGTTAATCCATGGCAAAAATTTCCAGCTGGCAATTCGAATCATATCTTTACTTATTTTCTTGTTCAGGTCTTCGTTGATGTCATTCTGAAACCATAATTCACACAGCTTATCAATTACATCGGTATCCATATCATTTGTTAAAAACAAAATTTTAATGAACGAATCCAGTGCATAAAAGAGATATGTCTCTTTTCTCTTAACGAGGATTTGGAGATTTTCAGTATCCCGGCTGATCTGCAGTTTTATTCTATTTATTCTCCTCCATGCATCGGACCTATCAGAGTTCGAAAGCTTTTCATTTTCATATATACTTTGTAGGTCACGCATTTCTTTATTATCTGTCTTATTTCTCTGAGAGAGATTCTCAATCTCACCTGTATTCATAATTTTATGCACCTGTTCACTTAGGAAATTTGCAACCACTCTAAGATACTCCGAATTAACACTTGTATTTTGTGATTTACCAATATACTTCTCAAATATCCGAGAGCTAGAATCCAGTCTTAGATCTGATAGCCAAGAAATAAGCTTACACCTTATTGCATCTGATGAAATAATAATCGATTCCATACTGTTGTACGACATTGACGAATTTAGTACCTTCTCAGGAGTTTGTTCAAAAATACCCCGTAACATGTCTACTGCTGTTTTTCTCTCACCACATGCCCACAGAGCTCTCGATACAAAATATTTATTGGTACGTTCAATATATTGGATAGTTTCTTGTGATAAAGACAATCCGAAATCTTGATTAAGTTTCTCAAGAACAAATGAAGTTCTTAAAGCGTACTGAGGAGCGTTATGAGTTAAAGCAACATCAATGTTTGAAAGTAGTGTTGCTGCAAAATAAATATACCTATGATCCACATCAATCGCCTGTTTAATGGTAGGATGGTCAAAACAGGCACGCAAAAATCCGAGTCTAGCATCTAAATTAGTCTGATAAGAATTGAAATCGACTATTAATAGTGGCTTCGATGGTTCTCTCCTGGTTAATAGCTTTTGTATCACATTTCCATTATCTTGTAAACCAGATAAAATCTCTTGAAAGTTAACCAATTCACTGAGAAGGGAAACCCATTCCTCACTAGAGGTAAAAAGGGAACGGTTAGAAACTGTTTGTTCTAAACAGCCAGATAAAACAGCTTGAGGATTAGTATTTGCATCACCGACCTTTTTAATAGCAGTATATAATCCAGTAGACTTACTGGATATCTTTTCTGGAATAGGTAGACTCCATTCTGCTAGTTGTACATTCCAGCCGTATGAATCATGATTAATTTGCCTTGCATTTGAAAGGGCTTTACCAATGGTGTTGTAGCCCTTCTTGTTAGCCGAACTAATTAGAAATTCCATGTCACTCGTATTGTAATCTGCATCCAGCTTTGCATTATTAAATACAAAGGCCTTTTCAGGATCTTTGCTCCAATAGTTGATACGAAGCAAATTCTCAGTTAAACTTTTAGCAACAGGAAGACCAAGAACAAAATCGTCTTCATCTAAATTCTCGTAAATACTTTGGAGGATATTAAAGTCGTCAAAATCATGCTTCCCCATGTTTGTTTCTTCAAATAGTATGAGGGCCAGATGAAAAGAACCATTTTTAATAAATGTCTTATAAAGAACCGGGATATCTACCTGCAGATATAATCTGGAAAATTGTTTGCTACCATTAAGATGTCCATATCTAAGAAGCAGGAAGAGTTGTTGCAACAGACTTATTTTCTTTTGACCATTATTTGTAAGAATCAGGTCTTGCATTCCGTTCAACATCCTAGGTATTAATACAATACTGTCTCTTGGGTTAGAGTAGATGTATAGACCAATTAGTTCAACAAAAATATACTGCGAGAATAAAGTTGATTGTTCGGATAAAATAAGGAAATACTCAAAATAAGGATATTCATGTTTTAGGATTGTAATAAATGAGTTTAACAAACTTTTAACCCAATCATCATATGATAATTCAAGACCAAAGTAAATTTTTTCCATAAATACATCCATGTCAACAGGTTTTATATGTTTGCTTACAATGAAAGTAAAAACGTTTTTGCTTATTACACATGCGGATGGTGAGTATTTGTCGTACTGTTCCTGATTTAACAAATGTATGGTTGTGTCTTGGGAAGACAATGTGATGAAGTGATTAATAAGGGTTGAACAAAGGAAAATATCCGAATTACTTCTGGGAGCATTTTTATTTTCATAAAAGGCGAGAAGGGCGCAGATGATATTGTTTGTATAATTTGGGAAGGTAGAAACTTCTAGGAATTTGGGCTCAATGTTTTTTACTTCTTTCCCCAGCGGGGTGTCAAGTTGTGAAAAATGAACAACTGAATGAGCAAGCCAGATTTTATATTGGGGTGTCATACATTCGCCAATAATAGATGTTCCCATAATTGTCCTTATTTGTTCTGCCGTAAAAGACAGATCCTGTGTCAAATATTGAGAACCAATATTTCCTAGTATGATCGACACTAAAGATAATTTTTCCCTAGAAACGGGCCAAGTAAGTAATTCTTTCAGGGAGATACATGAATTAGCTGATATTTCTTTTTCTGTTAATATTTCAATACAAACCTTCCATATTTCATAACAAGCATAACCCTCAAAGAAATGATTTACTAGTAAATCCTGAAGAGCCTCAGGTATTTTCTTCCTTTGTTTTTTTAGAAGAAGTAAATATAGGAAAATATTCACAAAACTATCAAGTGGGAATGACTGACACGACTTAGTAATTTCAAAAAGATATACTACTAAAGGCACTAATTCATCAATTAACTTCACTTCGAGCAGATAGGGAGATAAGTGAATCATTATATTTTCTATAATACTTTGAACATTCCCTTTAGTGCTGGCACTTAAAAGCAGAAACTGTACTTCTCTGATGCATCTGATCTTTTCTAAAGTTGTACTACAGTTCTGTAAGTCTTGGATAATCCACATAATTAGGTAATTACTTTCAGATACTCCAACACAACCATATAGTTTCAAAAGCTGCAGTCCTTTTTCGATTCCAATATTTAATGGGAACTCATATCTTATTGAACCAGTCTTGTCATTAAAAAAGTGCATATGATAATCTATCTCAGGTTGTACAGTTGAAAAAGCATTTCTTAAGGTTACAAGGTCACCGAAGTCTATAAATCTAAGCAAATACTTCATAATAATAAGACGATACTCCTTATCGAGTGCACTGTATTTTTGACGTATTAATGCTATTCTCCCACTGTTATCAATACTATTATCACCGATCATTAAAAATGGTATTATGAGAGGATATGCACATTTTATGAGACCTTGCTCATTATCTACAGTCTTATCGTACAATATTGGACTCCATAGTTCATAAGTTGCTCCCATAGAGTATAATAATGCGGCTATTTCTATCCCATATCGCTGCTTGAACTCAGTCATATCATCGAAACCAAAAATTGAGATATGCAACTGCTCGAACTTTAAATACCTGGATATTAATTGTTCGCACCAAAAGTATAATATATCATCTTTAAAATGATGAAACAAAGCTTTTTTATCATTCATCTGCAGTTCATCCAATAGACTGTTCATAATATTTGCAACATAATAATGTTTAGAGAGAGCTTCTGGCTGACCTAGTATTCTTAGTAACATCAATACAGTCAATGGATAAGAGCTGTACGATATATTCTTGAGCATTTGAAGACAGAAGATGGAGTTTTCAAAAGACGCATGAGGCTGTTTATACAAATCTTCCAGTTCTGTAACAAGTATGACTTGGTTTTTTGCACTCAGAGAGTCAATATAACTAGGAATAGCTTGAGTTACCTCACAACGAAGTGAATAGGGAAGTCTCTTTAATAAGCTGATAAAAGTTGCGAAGAATTGTTTCTTCCCTCCTTCAATATCATATTTAAGTATGTTGTGATTTTTTAAGGCATGTAAGATCATAAATGTACATTTTAATAATGATGTCTCGCCGCTAAATGAGTTATCGTCTAGTCGTAATAGAATCCATTCCATTACATCGCAATAGTCTCCTACAATGAGTTTCGTGTTCATCCTGACCCAATAACGTTGTAGTATACTTAAATATTGCGAAAGGACCTCAAAAGATGCAGAACATGTATTATACTGGAGGCTGAGCAGATTTTCACCAAGAAACTGAGTGAAATCATCGAGAAAAGTTTTATATGGAAGAAACCCCTTCTTACAATTCTTATCGAACCAAACTAAAAATCTATTTAGTGATGAGAAGAGATCTTCCGGGGGTAGTTGGACCATAAAATCTAAGAGCTGGATAAAATATTTCTCATTACATCCCCATTGAAAAGTATCAAGTAATACGAAAACGAGAAGATCTGGTACCAAGGAAGTATTATCCATATTCGAGACGGAAGATGTCGATGTGTCAAAGCTAATATCGTAGTCGAATCTTTCCTGGTCAAAATTATGTTTAGAATTCTCTTGTATTTGTAATACATTAGTGAAAAGATCAAAATCAAACAAATTCGATAACAGAGCAGAGATATTATACAACTCGTGACATTCTAACTCCTCAAAAATCAAAGCAACGGCCCTCTTAGTGATTAGGCTCTTAGACTGAAAAATATATCCTAAAATTTCTTTACACTTGGTAACGAAGGTGTCCTTTGATGGGGTATTATAAAGCTTATCAAATATAAACAGGAGAGTAATACTCGATTTGACCAAACAGTCACTATATTGTTTACTGTTATTTTGGATGTAACTTGAAAAATTATAAAGCAGTTCATCTATGGATACTTGGTTCGACTCCAGTACAGGTATCTTAGAACAATATGTAGTTTTTCTTGTGACATATTCACTCATGATTTGAGGAACAAGAAAATGTCTTGCCTTTGCCTGACTATTCCACCGCTTTAAACTATCCCATATATTTTTTTTTGGACGTATTTGTTGTTTAACATCGTTTCCTACTTTAAAATACTGATTAACATCTTCATTAGCTAACCATGCTATGAAGGTACTCATTGACCCACCATCACACGAATTAGGTTGGAAATTAGACCATTTAGCTTCTAGCCATTTTATAATACGGGTTGAGGTATCTAGCTCCCTAGAAACAGATATTTCTAAGCCATATAACTGAATCCACTGCCAAAAAGCCAAACTTTCCGATGATACTATACTTGGTCCATTCATTTCAGAGTATTCATAGACGTCAAAAATGTCGTCTAACAACTTACTATCAGTAGAAACCTTGGGTATATAAATGATGAGATACACGAGGACAGTGCATGCAACCTTGCACATTTTATCAGATTTTAGCAGTGATAAGGCAATTTTGAACAGCTTTATTGCTTCATTTTCAGTAAATGAGACATTTACATGCATAATTAGTGGGATGATGGAATAAAATAGCCATTCATTATATTGGTCATTTTCTATTGCCCTTATCAGTGTTTCTTTCAATATATTACCACTAGCTGATCCCATATCATAATATAATGAAAAACAAAACAACAGCTGACATCCCAGCATCCTAATACGTGATGAGGAATTGGTGCTTAAACAATGATTTATAAACTCAGATATATTATCTGATGAACGCAATATAGGGGCAGAGTCATCAGTCATTCTTGGTCTTTTATTAGCAAATAGATAACTTTCACCTTTGTCAAAAACGTGGAAGTATGCTATAAGTAATTTCACTAATGACTTCAATTCAATCCATTTAACTGCATCACTGTCATCAGGTACCATTAAATATCCATCAATTGTGGTCATGTTATCCTTATACGTGGCTGTTGCGTCTAAAGTAAAAGCAGTAGTAGTTAATAGATTCGGCCTATATCTATTTAATTTCATGGTAAGATATTGCTCAAGCAAAATAGATAAGGTGTTTTTGTTCAGTCCATCATCTGTTTCATTAATATAAGTGGAATATAATTGTAATTGACCGAACCCCATTAGTTCACTGACACAATAGTCAAAAAGTACCAGCTCAGCATGAATATCCTTATTTTTAGATTCATTTAATCGTAGGTTATATCTTACTGTCTGATTAATTAGACGCAAAGTTGATATTAAATCAGTACAATGCCTTCTTATTATTAAAATATTAACCAAACGTAATATTAGTCTTGTATTGGAATCCTCTTTGTTGGAGACTTTCAACAATTCTATAATGGCATCGGTTAATGTTGTTCTTACGTGCAATGCGACAGTATCTAATGATGACAGAGAGCATAACGACATAAGTATATTAGTGGTAATTCTATTATTTTGGTTCAATTTAGATATGTTCTGGTGAAGAAAAACAGTCAGTTTATCTGTGATATCAATCCATTTGGACTCAACGTATTTTAGAGTGAATGGTTTACTTACCACTAAATCATTAATTGACACGAGAAAATGTACTGCAACAATGGGGATCAATTCTCCAGATTCACGATTTATCATTAGCTCGGGTAGAGCAGCCAGGAGGAAATTTAACGTCTTTTGTTTGAACCTTGAATTGGTCTTTTCTACAAATAACCTTATCACATACGCAATAGAAGATAATCTTTCCTCAGTAAGCGCCTTTTTATTGGAAGTATCCTGGGGTAAAAGTAACAAATCACAATATTTTCTTTGTTCGAGATCTAATAGTTGAATAAGGCATTCCGCAATGGATTGTAAAGATTTATTATTTATGGCATTAGGATCATGCTTTAAAATGGTGGTTAATTCATTTAAACCATCTTTTCTTTCTTTTAATCTATTTGAGTTGAGCGCACTTAATATGCTGACAATATCCATGTGCTTTCGTTACACTTATGTCTGTATACTTTGTTGTGTGTGGTCGCTGGGTTGATACTATACTAGTCCGGCTGCCATTTGCAAGATTTATAGAAGGTCTTTTCCTCCTCTCAAAATATTGCTGCTAACTTTACAAAATCAAATAAGAGGAAAAGTATGAAACAAGAATAAGTGAAATGGATATTTCTATAATTATTGTATGACATATTATATATTAGCTTGTTTCACAGTCCATGATTTGGCATCACGTATAATGGCATCAAATGGTGCAGTACCATTAATACTATTACTAATGGCACCATTTACTGAACTTGTATGTGATAACCCGTTATTTGTACTCAATGATGATTTTGGTTTTGTTTGATTCGAAATTTGTTGATGCTTCCTCTCTAAAAACTCTTTATTATCCATATTATTCCAATATTTCTCATCTTCATTAGATACCACACTCATTTTCCTTCTTGCCATGTAATTGTTATCATTATCATCACTGTAATAATTTGCTTCAATATTTTTCAGTCTCAATGCTTGTAAATCAATTAAGTTAATACCATTTTCATTCTTTGCCCAGCCGTTACCGCCCCTTAGGATATCTTCAATACATTCTCTTGGTGTGAATTCATTAGGTCTCTCATCCCAAGATAATTGGAAGGTTTTCTCATATAGAGATTCAATTAATGGGTTCAAGGAATTTGATATTGTAGACAATCCATTAGATCTTGAAGAATATGAATTTGAATTCATTGATGGTTGTGTAGAATGTGACAACAATGGTCTTGAAGATTTGAAAGTAGATGTGTTAGTAGAAG